>APFE030116617.1:204403-224304 GCA_000404065.3 Pinus taeda
TTATTCTATCTAAACAATAAATAGTTTACATCCTTTTCAAGCATATCTATTCAGTTGTAAGTTTGAAATTTTCCTAGTGTAAATAGGCCTTGGTATTCCTTTCATAAGTTGTATATTTCCTTCTTTTGTGGTGCATCTAATAGTTTTCTCTAGAAATTTGATTGACTTATGTTTCTCCAACCAATTCATTCCTATTAGCAAATCATAGGAATCTAGAGGTAATATTTAAGATTTAATAGTATGTTAGGCATTCATTTAGATTTATAGTGCACTTTTTAACCCAATTGGTCACTATTCTTTTAGTGCATGTAGCCAATTGAACCAACCATGAAATTTTAAACTTGTTTGTACTTAGTTTGCATTTTTCCACAACCTATGGACTAACATAGCTAAGACTAGCTCATGGATCTATTAAAATAGACGCAAGTCATTCTAGCATCATACCTTCTATTTTCATCATTGTTGATTGATGTTATTCTTGTCAGCATTCTAACACTGCATTAATTCTTGGTACATTTATGGCTGCATCGTTTATTGCATATGCCTCTTGAATTGCTTCCAAAGCTTGGACTGATCTGATATTGTATGGAAATTTTTTGAGTAGATGGGGTTCCCCAAAGCCCCAACGCTTTAACGATTCTCTCTCCTTTCCACCATTTGTTACTTTATTATTCAAATTAATTATTTTAAAACCTATTTGGTACTGTGCAAGTTGCGGCTGATTGTTTCATTTAAACTTTACGGGCTGGTGATTTTTCCCAAAAAAAATTAGAATGGAGGATTTGGACTTCTTAACCCTAGTTCCAAATCTTCTCTTTTCCTCATTACATAATGATTTTGATCCATCACTTTTATATTTGAACTACTGATAACAAATCCTGACTTTCCGCACAACTTTTTCCATTATTTTTGGATTATCAAATTCGATTCTTTCCTTACATGGAAGTGGGAGATAATTTAGAAAATGTTGCACTTTCACATTTTCTTCTTGGATCTAGGGCATACCTCAACATATTTGTAATTTTTTCCACAAACTCATCCATTCTCATTTGTCCCAACTTTATATCATTAAATTATTTTTCCTTGTCATCATAATATCTTTCAATTAAGTATCTTTCCTTGAAATTTTTCTAGAATTCTTCCCAACTTACTATTTTTTCTTCTATATTGTGCATTGTTCTTAATTCTTCCCTTCATAGTGAAGCTTTTACTTGCAATTAATGTATTTCTAGTTTGGCTTTCAAATTGTTGGAATATTCATATACTTGGAAATATTTGGTCATGTTTAGAAACTAGGCTTATGTTGCCTCTTCTTTTTCACCATCAAAAGTAGTTGGCCAGATATTTTTTAAGTCTCCTTGGAATTCTGTTTTCTCTTCCTTTTTCAGTTTATGTGATTTTGGGGATGTTTTATCTAACTCTTCATCACTTTCAATTTTATCATACTTATTTCTAGATTTATCATTCTCACTTTCAGCATTTCCATCTGCATTTTCCGCTTTAAGGAGTCCTCCCTACCCTCCTCTTCCTTTGTATCTAGAGTTTTGTGATTTTACTTTTCAACCAAATATTTAATGAGATTTTCCTACTTGGAAATTTCCTTCAACAAATGCTCATTTTTGGCCCCAACACTGGCCAACTCTTGTCTCATGCCCTTTACCATTTCCAATAGTTGGGTTGCTAGAGGTGAAGTTTCATCTCCCAATAGAACCCAAATCAGCTCTCCCTCACCAGGATATATGGAAAAAGTTTCTACCACCATTGTACCCTTCTATGTATCATTTAATCAACACTTAATTATTTTTCTGAGACATGACACTCATAATAAACCAAATTTAAGTTGTGGTTTGACCCTTAGGCCTCAAAATTTGAACCTACAACTCTGATACCACATGTAGCATACCTCTATAACATGCTAAAAGAAATTTATTCAAGTGTAATTAGTAATTAGTTCCCCATATAGATAACACATATGAATATAATATCGACATAATCATTATTCTGGTTTCCTCAGAAATTTTGAGTTACAAGTTGAGTTTACACTATTATCCCAAAACTGCTTATTTTAGGATTGTCAATACCAAATATCTCATGCTTACACTATGACACTTATATCTTTAGTTATTTATAAGCTTCCATATAACTCTTATGGAATAAATTAGACTTGTGCCCTTTTATAATATCATGGCCCTCTTAAGTCCTTTATGATATTGATTTTTGTAACTATGGTAGTTCTTCATAATGTATTTTTGAGTATTTTCTTCACACTTGAATTAAAAAGGAAGAAGTTTATAAAGACATGTTATTCATGTTAGTTGAAAAAGAAGAAATTTTCTTTTTTATTGAATGGAAATTTTGACCTCCTCCTAGTCAAGTTGCCTCCTTCATTTTCTTAGTTTTTCCCCAAGAAAAGACACCTCTATTTTGCCTCCAAGAAAACTATATAAATGCCATACTTCATCCCTCTTCAAGAAAAGAAAGGCTCACATCTTCTGAGGTATTTTGGGATGGTATGAGGCAGTGAGTATATTATATCTGAGGAAACTCATATAAAATGTATGAGGCAACTCGTATAGCATATATGAGCCAACCCATATAACATGTCTAAGGAAGCTCATATAGAATATCTGAGGCATCTTATATATAATTTTTGAGGCAAGTCACTTAGTTATTCTAAGGCTAGCGAAGGGATTACTCTAAGACAATAAATAAGTTCATTCTTGTGGCTAGCAAAAGGTTTGTTTTGAGCCAGCAAAATATGATCTATGAATGCTAGCAAAGAAGAGTTTTTAAGACAAGATTAAAGCATGTTTTTCTGGGCCATATTGACTTGACTAGGAGGATTGACCATGGCCCAGGTTTGACCTATTTGTCAACTTAGATGTGTTTCTGTTGGATTGGTGAATTCTCTAGTATTGAAAAGGTTGCTAGGTTTTTAGCCATGTGGGTTTTCCCAAGGTAAATCTCATTGTTCTTTGTGTGGTTGTCTCTTTATGATCCTAATGTCTTATTTATTATATGGTTGATGTCTTTTATATAATTTAATTAATGATGAAATCATGAGTAAGAATATAAAAATGAATTAAATCATCAAAAGAAATTATCAACTTATAAGACTATGTAAATTCAACATGGTTTCAAAGTTGAGGAAAGGAGCAACCCTAAAAGCAAATTCCAAAGTTGAAAAGAGTGGAAATCCTAATCAGATATCAAGAGGTTCAAGTCTAGTTAAGTCTCATATCTGTTGAATGAAATAAAAATGCTTTGACAAAGTTAAAAGGGCGATTGAATCTATTTAACAAAGGTCATCCTACAATAATTTCTGAAGTTAATTCCTTGAAATTACTTAAGGCTAAATCTCAAATCCCCAAGTCAGAGTTTCCTAATAAATTCATAGGTTCAAGAGCCTCATTAAATTGATAAGGAATTCAAATTCAATTATTCAAAATGCCTAGGTTACCTAGTCCTTATTGTGAGTAGATCGAAAAGCTCTGGTTTAAAAAGGTGTGTTGTTATAGGTCAAACATTCATTAATGTCATGGATCTCTCATCCAATTGATTACATCAACAAACCTAAGTTTGTGTAAAGACAAGAACCATCTTAATAAATATTCCAAGAACATTATATTGAAAGTGTTATAGCAGAGATCAAAGCATCAATGCTAAGAACCTCTAGAAGGCTATAAAAATCTTGAAAGCCTAACCTCTATTGTGCAAGCTTTTGAAGAAAAAAAAATCAAAATTAACTGAGTACTTATCTTTAGAATTGAAGAAGCCAAATCCTTAAATCCCTTCGTAAATGTATGTAATGTTACCTTGAAAGGATCTTGGTGTATCCTTAATATTTGAATCCTAGAAGGCACTGAGACCTTTGGTGCAGTGCGTTGATAGTGTTGGACCTGCCAACATTCAAGGGATCTCCATAGTATGAAGTCCCAACTAGACCTCACACTGTTTAGCATAGGAGTCTCATCCAGTATGATGGCCCAATTTCCATTATCTTAGAGATTTTCCTTACCTCTTATTGTTCAGCACATGAGAGTGTTATGCTTGTATCTTCAAAAATTGACGTGAGTATGCTTGGTGAGTGCGTAATGTGACTTTGTATCTAGGTTCTCTTACTGTAATGGAGAGAGTAAAAGTAAGCATCTAGATGATAGGTAGTAGTGCCACCCAGGGAGAGATACATGTGAAAACAACAAGGACCTATCCAACATATAGTGGAGTAGTCCCCAATGAATGTGACAGTCATTAAAACCAAATTGAAAGGGAAAACATGTACATCGTCCAGCGGATTAGTCCACATGGGGGTGATGGTCGTTATAATCAAGGAAAACAAGAATGGTTTTTCTAATGTCTTATAGAGTAGTCCACACAAACAATACAACAGTGATAAACAATACAACAAATATTCAACAATATAAGTACTAAAATAAACAAAGTAGTTCAATTATCTTAGTAAAGGTTAAGGAAACATGCATTACAAATGTTTAAAGAGTAGTCTTACAAACATCTACAAAACATGCATGAAAATGTGCTAGCCTAAGACAAGATTCTGAATTAAGAAAAAGTTCCAAGACACATATGTGCACCATACATCATTAGTCCCAATAGTGGGACATTGGAGCCACTCATCACTCCTCAAAGAACATACTACAGACTCTCAAGGCTATGTGGGAGAAGCCAAGGTGAAAATTCCTTTTCTCATACAATGGGAGGGGTATATATAGCCAAGGTTGATGCTTGACCCTTGTGACTCTTGGACTACCATTGTGATTGTTCAACTTCTATTAGTTTTCAACTAACATGACTCTTCAACTTCTTGTGTGTGTCCATTGGACTTTCACTTTACATTACATTCAGTTATAATGGATATGGCCCATAGTGGTGATGTGGTCGAGATATCTCATGACACAACTCGACATGAAACTACTGACATGTACTAGTTGACTATGGCATCCATGTCGAGTTGTTATGTTTTTGATTGATTGATGTACTCGTAGTGTGTTTTGTCTTCTCCACCGCATGGCATAGTGTTTTGGGGTCTTCGATGGTCTTGGTCTTGCTTGATGGTTCAATGCATGTGTTCCTTTTGATTATTCCTTGATATGCCTAGTATGTTCGTCTAGCTATAAGCAAGTCTTCTAGCATGTGCACTCCTTCTTCATCTCATTCATCATCTTTCCATGATCAACCAATGTACCTGTTCCTGCAATTCACTCATGACGGGACGACATCAAATCCAAAACCGCCTAGTCTAGCATGATGAATTTTTCTTGTGTTTTGGGTGACAGGGAGGTAGGAAATCTCACTAAGACAGCACATAGTGCAGCTTAGGCTAGAATGAGTCATTCCAGGAGAACAATCTTCACTGTGAGGAAAAATGTGCAGTGATCACTGGGAGGCAGGATTGTGCAATGAGAGTCACCAATGTTAGTTATAAGGCGAGACCGTGAGGGAGGTAGCTGCATAATTTTCAGAGGGAAGTTAGAGAAGGTTGCAGGAGAAATTTTGGTCAATTCTATGCAATTCCCAGAGGGGAGATAGAGTATGGCTACAAAGGGACATGTTGGTTAGTTTTGCGCAATTTTTGGGGGACAGTGTAGAGAAAGGTAGAAGATGACCAGTTGGGAATGTTTGTGCAATTTTGATGAATAGTGAAAACTTGGGTCTTAGAGCAGTGCAGGCTCTCGACAGGCAAGGAGAAGGGTTGATGACTGTGCTTGAGAAATGCATAGTTACGTTGGATAGGGAGGCAATTTATGTGCAATTCTGGGAGGCAGACATGCTTCTCACCTTCGATATTGCATAGTGTAGCTGACCAGGAGGATAGCCTTAAGCACTGTTCAGTTTCAAGCAGTAGATCAGGGTCACTAAGGGCTGAGATTACGCAGTACAACTTAGTTGGGGTCTGGTGGAAGAGGGTTGTTTGGTCGAGCATATTTTCAGGAAAATGGATAAGCATCGAAATCAAGAAAACTTGTGTAGATGGACACTGTGAACATACACTTATCATACTTAATGACGATACAACATATACCACCATGACAAGAAGACAAAACATGCCCTCACTGAGACTGTCTTGGAGTTGAGAGCGGCAAGCGGGATGCTTGTGATAGGCCTTTGGATGACTATGATGACACTTGCGTGACAGTGCTTAAAACTTTGTGTGTGAGTAGGATGGATGTTTACATAGCAAAGAAAACCCAAACACACAAAGACAAACCTTCAAACTCACCATAATTAGATCACAAGCATGGCAAAGTAATCAACATGTTGAAAGACGACCACTAGTCAAACAAGAAAAAAGGTGGAAACACTTCAAAAGAGCTCATGTGGTGAGCTCAAGTGTTAGCTACCATCAAAGGAAAAACCAAGGAAGGTTCTAAAATTTGGATGTAAGCCAAAATTTTGGAGCTTGTTGTAGTCACTACAACACAGTCCAAGGAGCCAATTTGGTATCCCTTTGAAGAAAGAAACTTATAAAAATCTATATAATCCTCTTCTTATGGTTTAGAATGAATGGATATTTGTTGTTATATTTGTTGAAGGACAAATATCTTTGTGTGTAAAAGGAAGCCCAAAACTTGCCTTCCAAATCAGTAATGTCATTCACAAAGGGTTTAATCCTATGACAAGGTTGAGAAGGAGAAACATATTAAGGACATGTTTCCATGCAAGGAAATTATACATGAATCATGATCCTCAAAGAAGCCCTTTGAAGATCTAAAGGCATGTGAAAAATATAGACCAACAAGTTACAAAAGATCTACTTGATACCTTAAATGCAATGTGCGTATCATTGATCAAAGTTTTGACTTCATATTTTCTTGAATATGCTTGCAAAAATTTTGATTTTAAGTTGATCAGATGAAGCATAATCTGTCTAATATCTTTCTTTAAAATATGTGATGAGTCCAAAAGGTAGAATTAAATACCAAATGTCTTATGCCAGAAAAAAATTTGGTATCCTAAAGTCAAAATGAAGTATTAAGAATGTTTTGGCATCATGACCTATGTACATAGTATTCTAAGTATTGCCTTATTGCAAGAAGTAAAGCAATAAGATTGTTGCTAAACTCATAGTAATTTTTGTTAAATTCATAGTACTAAAAATTTTAAAATATTTCCATAGGCTGGTTGTTGAAGAAAATTGCAAATCATTTTGTTTCCATGGATCTTGTTATTTGGATGCCTAGTTCTAAAGTCGAAGCTTAAAATGATGAGAAATATCTTGTCATTATTATGAAATAGGTTCATTGGACATGACAAGATCATGAGGTTGAATCTCTCTTCAAGCTTAAATATCAAATGCACTTTCATATTTCAGTTACTTAGACCAAATTCAATGAATGGATGAAAAAAATGATGAGTTTCATCGAATCCTAGGGTTTTGACATCTAGGGTTTGTAAACGCTAGAAAGAAATAAAGCTTGGAAAGCCCTAGGTTTGGATGTTTTCCCTGAAAGAAGAAACCCTAGAATTTTCAAGAAATAAATGACACCTTGATGATTATGTGGACAAGGTTGATCTGCAAGATCTAGTACAAGAAGGCTAAGATCAAGAAGGATATGACATGTTCTCAAAAGATAAGTATTTTATATCTGTCCTTCGTGATGATTAATATTATTGTTATTAATTAGATAGTATTGTTTCCTTGAATTCTTTTCTTGGTTGTGATTATTATTCCTTAGCCTCCTAATGTGGATTATGGGTACATAATGAATACTTCCAAGGCTTTGGAAGAAAAGGAAAAAGAATGGAAGAACAAATCTTGTGACAAGAGGAATTGTATTGTACTGGTTGGGATCTGAGCTCAAAAGGAGAAGATATATTAGCTATATTGATGCATGTCTTGATGTATGTCAAAAATAAGTGAGTGGTGACTTCCAAGACAAAGTATGCTTGGATAGAAATAAGTACAAAGCAAAGGATTACATCCGTAATGGGGAGCATATTATTAAGGGACATTTTGTTAGGTTTGCCATGTTAAAAAGTTTAATATTTATATGATTTTTTTTATTAAATCATATGGATGTAGAGATCATCTTATTTGAATAAAGAAGACATGTATGTGAGAGACACCTAAAGTTGTGAGGTATATGAAGGAATATTCTGTTGCAGAAAGAAGTCTTTGTACAGGCTCTTCAGATTTAATGCATTTGGATTAACGGATCAAGGTTAATATTATATGATTTGTTCTCTAACAAAAGCAGAATATCTCATGCATCAAGAAGTTACGTTGACCAAAATATTTGATCTAGAATGATAAGTCAAGGCTTCTCCAGGAACCCTTGTTTAGCCTCAGAGGGAGTTGAATTCAAGATGAAATATCTTGACTAGATAGTTGATAGCATCAATGTCATAGGGAGAAAATCAAGGTTGACATGATATGACTTGTTTAAAAAACAATACCCAGTTAGGGTATCTGATGTAATCAAGATAATGGATCAAGTGATAAATTAGATCAAGTTATGGTTGAGCCAAGGCATGTAGCTCAACATATGTCGAAGTACCAGCATGGTACAGTTTCTCATGGAATAGTTAGTTATGGTTTTAGAGATGTCTCAAACAAAGAAGTATAGTTGCAGGAATTATAATTGGGAAAGGAGTTTTGAATAGAAAGAGAGTGCATATATTGCTTCAGTTTTGGGCTTCATTATGATCTTTTGGACGAATAGGAAGCAAAAAAATTTTGCACTTAGTGGTTGAGTATATTACAACTTGGTTGGAAAGTTGTGAATCAGTATGACAACAACTTGTAGAATTGGTTGATCAGGTACAGGTGACAGGATGAGTCACCTTGAGATCAAGTACCACTACATCTATGAAATGGTATAGAGGGGAGTGATAAGGCTTGATTACATGTCCACCGATGAGCAGATAGTTGACGTTCTAATGAAGCCATTGTCCAAAGAGAAGTGTGTGTACTTTAGAGACAATATATAGCTTATGGAGATTAGCCCACTCATTGAGAGGGAATGTTAATGAAGTTAGAAACATATATGGACATTCCCTTGATAGGGAAAATGGTCTAAGATTCCTAGAGAGATCCCTAATTAGGTTGGATTGAGTTCCTTTTGATGAGGAGACCCCTTTCTGATCTTTAACCAAGGAAGGATTAAGTGAGGTCCTTTAGCATCTAGACTTTATCACTAACCAAGGAAGGGTTAAGTGATGTATTTCAGTATCTATACATGATCAAACACTAAGGAAGGGTGGAGTGAGGTATTCCAGCATCTGGACCCAATCACACACTAGGGAAGGGTGTAGTGAGGTCCTTTTAGCATCTAGACTCGATCACCAACTAGGAAGGGTTGAGTTAGTTCTTGGCCCAAAGTGTTCACTAGGAAGGGTGCGTGGGTGCTTTCTAGTTGAGATATCAACATTTTGGCGAAGTGAGAGGCCTTGATATTATCACTCAGATTTTCCCAGAAGTTGTAAGAAGGGGAAAGGGGTCCGAGGTAACCACAAACCAATCTTTTAGATACAGAATCTAGCCAATCTATATCCAAAGAGGGCTCTCTCTTTAAGTTTTAGCTTTGTTTTGAAAGATATTAGGCTAGTTATGGAGTTTAGGAGTTTTGTTTGAGTTTGCGTGGTGAGATTCAATAGCAGAGGGATAGGACTGACTAGTTTAGGCCATTGGGTTGATGGAGTCAAAGAATATGGCTTAACTAGACTTGGTTTCTTAACAAAGGATGGTTTCACAGGGCAAGATGGTCAAACAGGGAATAAATGAAGACTGAGAATAAATGGAATGGTTTCAAAATGGGTGAAGGGCAATTAAGAATCATTCAGCCTATTTAAAGAGGGAAATTGAATGATTACTACTGAAGGGTAGTTAAATATTCTTTAATAAATAATCAAAATGAAAGAACTAGAAAACAGGAGCAATTAAGATTTCACTGTTTATCCTAATTCAGAAGAAAACATAGAGAATAATAACGATTGAAAATAGAGTGCAATCAAGCATATTCTTAATTACTCTTTTTCGTTTATCACTCAGATATGAAACATAGATGATATAAGAAACAAGGAAAACTTTAAAACACAAGGTATAGAGGACTTATTGATTTGGTGTTTGATTCAAGAAATCTATGAAAAGTTCTTCGCTTCAATTCTTTATCCACCAAGCCATACAAAAGTTTGGTCCAACAGTGCTTTATTCCAAAATAACCAATATTATAGCAATGTATATGAATCCACCCCTCAACACTCCAATTGAGGGAGTATTTATACAAAAAACATCTCATAACAGAGTGAGATATATTCTAGGGTGACTAAGAATAAGTTACAAGAAAATAGAGACAACTAGTCTCGAAGATAGGAGAAAGGTAAACTGATGTTGTGTTGTTCCTATTCTTGCTGAGTGTGCTGGAGGCAGGCCCTATGATTTGGCTTGCTATTTTCTTCTTTAGTAACTCTATGCTGGCTACCCTATTTTGACTGATACTCTTTACCTATTCTGATACACTTTGACCTATTTGATCTCTATTCATATTTGTTCATCCTACTATAGTAAATAGCCCAAAATTTACATTTTATTGAGGATAAATTTACAAAATTTCCAACATGTCTTCCCACCATTTTTGCTCTGGAAATTTGTGTTTATGAAGTTTCCTTAGGGTCTCATCAGTTTCTGTATATCTGAAAAAGGTAGGCTGGATTGGGAACAAGTGTTTTATCTCATGCTCAACATAGAATAAGTTCTCTAAGCTGTCATAGAGAACTCGGCCTGTGGGGAATGATTTTATTCCTGATGCACTTGTTGATGAACTAGCTTGATCGCCAACATACTTATTCAATTTGCCTTCATAATCTCTATGCTTCATTAATCTGTCATTAATCACCAAAGGACTTGGTAGCCCTTTATTCTGCAAAATAGTGAACTTTTCCATAAAATAATTGATTTCCACCTGCATATCTTGGCATCTTCTCTCTAAATTCTGCATCAAAGTTTTCTTGGTTAACACCCTTTTGATTTCTAAAATAGTATCTGTCTTGTCGGCGATGCCAACTTCTTCCAGTTGTTCCTTATTCCTGTTATTCAAAAAATGTATGAGCCAGTTGGATTCATCAAGCATTTGTCCTAACTGAGCTTTTGTCTTTTGAATTTCTCCCTGTGGTGCTTTCACTAGATCAATCTGTTCAAAAATCATTTAGATGGATGGCCAAACATCATTTATAGATTGAGTGATGTTGGCCCAAAGAATTTTCTTGATCTCTGCTAGAGGCTTGTCAAAAGTGAGAAAATTTTCTAATGTCTTCACTTTATTTTCTAATGCTTTAATCTCCCTTGTTTTTTCTACAATGTTTATCTTTGAGAGGTCATAATTTCGTTGCATCTTAGCTAACTGTTCTTTTACCTGTTTTAATTCTAAAACTTGTAGTTTCATGTCTTCCATTGACTTTATTAGCTCTTCTGTACTGAAATTGGCGCTGCCACCCTGTCTTGTTCCTGCCATCGCTGTACCTGTGACTACCTCTGTTGTGGCTACTAGGATGTTTGGGGCTAAGACTGTCCCAAGTGTAGAGGGGACTGCTGCTGCGACTATTGGTATTACTTCAGGAGGCTGAGAGGTCGACTCTCCCTGCTTGTCCTTTAGTGAATTTTCTAACACCTGCTCTGTTTCATTCAATCTTTCATTGAGTTTCAAGAGTAGGTCCATCATCTCTTCTTCAGATTTCTATTTTATAACCTCAGCAGTCTGTGGATGCCTTGAAGGAGGTAGATTTAGTCGTTTCCTCAGGGCAGCAATGTCTTCTTCTTTCTTCTTGATCAGTGCTTCTACACCTTTCACATCTTTGGGATCATGTCCCAATCCAATGATGATTTCTTCTAATGATTTTATTCTGTTATCCTTGGCCAGGGGGGAAGCTTTTTCCAAGTTTAGTTGGGCAGTTGTATTATCTAAGGAATTTTGTAGCTTGTGGGCCATCATTGCTTTACTAGCCAATGTGGAGTAGACCATTTCTCCAGTTTGCTTGTGAAGTTCAACCTGATCCATAGGATGAATATCCTTTTCCAACACTTCTAGGTTAGTTCTAATGTAATCTGAGGCTGACTAGGATTGTTGTACCTTTGGCTTGAAGTAGCTCATTACCATCTTTCCTTCTTTAATGTCATAAGCTAACATTAGTCTTTGTTGATTTTTGGGTGCCATTTTTAAATATTGATTGTAAATTTGAAGTCTCAATGGGTCGTTCCTGGCCTTTATTTCTGTGAATGTCTTCTTGATATCTAAGGCCTTTTTACATTTTGGCCTGAGGGATGATACTTCAGCATTATGTTGTCCTTCTAGCTCTTGCCTCTGTGAGCTAGTGGATGTTCCTCCCAATGGGAAAACTTGTTGACTAACTGCTCTTTCTTCTCTTTAGTTGTCTGTAGTCTCTTCAACTATTTCCTCTTTTGACAGAGGGTTCAATCTTTGTCTTTTTGTCCCTGGCTATTCTGTAGGTCCATTGGTAGGGGTAGTAGTTTCCCTGTCCCTCTTTTTGTTTCTTTCCTCATTTAGAGGAGTCTGCAAAACTGGATTATCTGCTACATTGGTTTAAGCTAGTGGAGTCAGCACTTGACCTTGTTCTTTGGAGATTTCAGGCTAATCTGACATTGTGGGCTATTTTGTGGGCTCTATTTCCTTGCTTTTGGATGTTCCTGTTGCTGGTATGCTGGCTTCCTGTGGAGGCTATTGAGAGGTTCCAACAATGGATGCACTAATTCTTGATTTTTGAGATAGCTTGAATGGTACCTGCCCAAAAGAATCCAGGTCAAGGGTTTGCTCAAGATTTCTCATTGCATTCTCAAAATTGACCTATTCTATATCACTTTCTACTAAGGTCCTCTCTACCCATTCATCCAAGTTTGCAAATTGCTCAATTTATGGGATCCTATGGTGAATATATGGGGATAACCTATTCTTCATCCTTCTATCACATATAAAACTGTTGGGGTCATAAGGCACACATCTAAAACTCTTTCGTAATCTAAGGCAATCTTCTAAAAAAAATTTAGCTTCTTTCCATGCATCCCTATTGTTGTAGACAAAAGGGCCTAGCTTATTCTTGATTCTTAACTGAGCTTTCTTTTTGGCCCCACAAAAATGGACTAAATCTGCATTTATGATCTACCTGAAATACTCCAATGTAAACAATCTCATGAGAACATACTTGGGTAACTTAAAAGGGCAAAGTTCACACCCATACATCCTAATTTCGGTGTGGTTTTTTTATAGGTACCAGTCATCTATCATGTACTGCTTAGAGAGTTGGAGAATTTTCTTCATATCCCCATTGATCCTAGGAGGGGAAACTCCTGTCAATGGAGTGGTTGCTGGATGTACAAATTGGTCAATGAACTCACTGTAGGTGTAAGGGGACTCCATGGTATTATGAAATATTGGACTCCAAAAGATAACAGACCTTAGATTTCCTTTGGTGTCAATTTTCTTGATAAGGAAAGGGAAGTTGTCTGACTGATGATACAACATGAGACGATATATGAAAGTAGTGTATTTGAAGACTCCTTCATTTTCCAAATTCAGGAATTGGTCATGGATCTTATTGGCTATATAGGAAGCATAGTCATATCTGATAGCAAGGGGCTATCCTCGAGTAAAGATGGATAATAACACTAGGGTGATATCATCAACATATTCACTAGAGTTAAATCCCATAATCAGGGATATCATATCAACAATGAGTCTTCCAATTTCAGTGAAACAAGTTTGCAGATAAGGAGGTGGACCTTTGGGCTGGTGCTTTGGTAACATGAAGATTTGACCAATACGGCTTACTTCCGATTGGAACAACTAAGATGCTTTTTCAAGTAAACATCCCATGGAAATAGGTGTGAGGGGCTGACTGGAGTGGAATTGCAATATCTCATTGATGGAGTGAGCAGTTATGGGAAACAAGACTGTTTGGCTTGGGGACATAACAGCTATTTAGTTAGGATCATAATTGGCACAGCATTGATGAATTATATCTAGAAAAACATGGACTGAGGGGAGGAAATACATGAGAAGGTTAGATTCCCACAGTCTAAAGATATCAAACCCATTCAGATAACTGTCTCTAGCTGTTAAGAAATTTATGCATAACATAAATAATTACTCAGAGGAATAAATATAAAAATAACCAGCAACAACCATAAACACATAAACACAAATGTTTATCTGAGAAAACCCAAAATCCAGGGAAAAACCCAACCTAATAAGATCTCATTAGCATTGGCCAAAACCGTGGCCAATCCGACCAAGTGAGCCTTCACCACCTCCAGGTCTTGCATTACAATGAAGTCCTTCCAGCCTTTTATAGGCTCCATTACATATAATACCACAGGCAAAATACTATGGGTGCACAATACCATGTGCCTCAAAACCATCACTGTTTAACCTCGTCAACTTTAACTCTATCCCGAGTTAATTTTACCTAACAATTCCCCCCTTAAACTTGACTTGGGGTTCCTTGACTAACTTCAGCCAAATCTACTAAGTGAGACAATCCCACTCACTCTAGCTCTTACCCCCCTCAAAGTTTTTACTCGGGGTATTGTTAACTCGACATCCCCCCTATCAACTAGGTCTAACCCAGAATTTACCAGTGATCACCGAGGGGTACACATGCCTTACCAGGTCTTACAGTAGTATGCCCATTTACATGCAATAATTTTGAATTCATTAAAATATTTTTTGTTTATTGCTACTACGATTCTGATCCATCCTCTCTCAATTTGATTTGCTCAAAAACTTCTATCAAACCACTCCAACTGCGAGCCCGAAGAGAACCTCGTAGATTCTAGCACAAGTGGCCTCACGTAGCATAAAAAGAACAATTTTCGAAGCCGCATGAACAATTTTCTTCTATTGACCTTCTTTAAATAGCCACATGAATCCCGACAATTCGTCAGCATGTTCCAAACCAGTAAATATCGCAAATGCACAACAATCCCTGGCAGTTACGGCACTATCTTCCACACATTTTCCTCGAGATTCTTCCACTTACAATTATTCCACCATTATTTTCATACCCAGATCTTGTAAAAAGGCTGCATTGATCTCATCAAGCACTATAAACCCCTGGCATCAAAGAATCCCTTTGAAGCCAATATCTGGCTCTGATACCAGTTGTTAAGAAATTTACTGCATAACATAAATAATTACTGAGAGGAATAAATATAAAAATAACCAGCAACAACCATAAACACATAAATGCAAATGTTTATCCAGGAAAACCCCAAATCCGGGGAAAAACCCAACCTAATAAGATCTCATTAGCATTGGCCAAAACCCTAGCCAATCCGACCAAGTGAGCCTTCACCACCTCCAGGTCTTGCATTACAATGAAGTCCTTCCAGCCTTTTATAAGCTCCATTACATATAATACCACGGGAAGAATACTATGGGTGCACAATACCATGTGCCCCAAAACCATCACTGTTTAACCTCGTCAACTTTGACTCTATCCCGAGTCAAGTTTACCTAACACTAGCTTGGCAAAAGACATAGATATGGTTTTTATCACCAGATAAGTCTTTTATCCAAAAATATTTATTGGCCAGAGGTAGATAATGTAAGTCTTTGTGAGGGGCGTTCATGGGTGTGACATTCAGGGCTATAGGGGTTTCTATTTTTTATTCTTGTGGATTCAAAAAATGGAATTGGGGGTTTTCTGTGGGAAATAGGCAAGGCAGCGGGTTTGGGAAACTTTATATGGAAAACACAAACTGGACTAGAACTAAATTGGGCTCTTTCTTGTAGAAGTTTCAGTAAAAAACCGAAATTACGAGGTGTTACTAAAAGATTGGATAAATACCTATACGGGGCAGTGAATAGTACAATGGCAGGTTGGATAACCGGTCCTAGGCTGAGCTACTACAAATTCTTTGATCAGATGGAGGTTGGAGAGCTTAGAAGTTAATTGGGACATCGCTTTGCATGGGAACACAGTTGCAACATATAACTATGAAAATGACATTTTTTTGTTTTATTTAACAAAGTCAAGGTTGGTGGGACTTTTCATTTATCAAGTGTATGATGTAAGCGGGAAAAGACATTTTTCATTTGTGGAGGGAAGCAAGCGGTACGAGATCACACCGCTTTTGGAGTTAGGCGGTATTCAGCCGAGAGCTAGCGAACATATCGATTACCTGACACGTGGCGGGAGTATGGGAGGAAAACCACTTAGTGATCGCGAGTTAAAGCACAGTCACTAAGGGGGTTGCGATATTGATATCGGCCGTTGGATGACGGGAGCAGGACCGGACAACTGTCGAGGCTTTGAAGTGATGGGGATATAATGGAGGCGGGCCCGATACATTTAAGGATTAATTAATTATATCGGGGTTGACGAGATTGGACGGGGAGGCTGTTAATTAACCGTGAGGGTTAATTAATTCCTTATTAAGGCGGGGGCTTAACTGCAGTGGGCCCAACACAATAAAAAATGTTTAATTGTATCGAGGTTGACAGGATTGGATGAGGAGGCTGTTGATTAACCGTGAGGGTTAATTAATCCCTTGTTAAGGTGGAATATATAGGATTTCGGGGTTTTATATAGTTAAATAATATGGGAGTGGGTTAATTTTTCCAAAGGATTTATATAATATAAGTCAGAAATTAATATGAAACAATGTGATAAAAGCACTAAGTAAAAACATTAGAGTATATATTTAAACTTAGGCTTAAAGTGGGAAAGGGGTTTTTATGTGATATTGCACATTTTTCCTAAGTAAAATAGGATTTTACTTAGGAAAAGACTTATGAGAGTGGGTGAATGTTTTATGGATGGTTTTAAGTACTTGGGCCATTTAAATTATTGGGTCGAGGGTCCGGTCCCTCCAAAAGTCAAATAAATGCTCTAAGCCCCTTTAATTTTCAAAGAACTTAATACTTTAGGGGGAATTAGTGAAATCTTGAGGGAAAAATGTGAATGGAAATTAGTTATTTGACTTTGTCTTGCTTGAACTGCATCAAGTGTAATATATGCCTTGCACTTGTGATAAAAGTAAAAATTAACATATTTAGAGACATTATTCATCACAAGTAATTCTGCAGTACCATCTACCTACCCTACCTACTTTAACCTAACATTTTTTTCTTCTTTATTTGGGTGCACTTAGACTGGCAAACCCTTATCAATCTTCTTTTTCTCTTACATGGCAAGCCTACCTAAGTATGCACTTATTACATCCAAGGGCTCAGGATTAAATTGTTGAGCTCCTTTTTATTTACTTTACCTATCTACTTATCTACCAAGTTTATACTGTTTGGTCAGATATTTTTCTCTATCTCTAAAACATAAAATTCAAATATGAACTAGCCAAGCTTAAGCTGTTTGACTATTTATCAATTGTGGCATAAGTTAACAAGCTGCACACAATTGCTTATTTCTGAAAATGAAAAAGTAGTGGCATTTAGACTTGCCCACTTTCCTGGTCTATTTTTGTTTGGAGTTCATTTCTTTCATTTTTCGACCATCTTTATTCTTTTTACCCTTTGATTTTTCTTTTAGGGTATACCCTCTTTACATTTTTTTATTTTTTTATTTTTTTGACAATATGGAAAACCTTTGCAACAAGGAAAGGTATGAAGATATTACAGAGCTCATCAAGTCAATCATGAAATATGACACCTATCGGTATAGGAGCATAACAGGACTAATTACACTAGAAGAGTAAGTCCTAGGACTAATCACTCTGGAGGAGTGAGTACTGATATGTTGATGTATGGCATGGGTTTGGTATTACCCCAGATATGACCACTAGTGGATGCTCATGATTATAGATGATGATGTTAATAATGGTGATGTTGACATTAGTCATGCCTACCAGTTGATGTTGACAGTGTGTCAAAGATTCCAACAAGTGGATGATGATGAAATCATGTTGATGTTGTCACAAATGCTAAAAAATTTGATGATGATTTGTTATAACCTTTTCATAGATAAATTTTGTCAACATGAGAATGTTTAGATAGTCATTATGAATACCTCCCTAGTTAAGAGGGAGTGTTGCTTTTTGTAACTATGGTTAGTATTCATAATGTATTTTGAGCATGTTCTTCATGCTTGAATTAAAAAGGAATAGTTTTCTAAATACATGTTATTCATGTCATTTGAAAAATAAGAAATTTGGTTTTTTCTTAAATAGAATTTGTGGCCTCCTCCTGGTCAAGTCAGCCCCTAAATATTCAAGTTGGATCCTTCATTTTCTTTAGTCGTCCCCAGCCAAAGACACATCTATTCAGCCACTAATAAAATTATATAAATACCATACTTCATCCCTCTTCAAGAAAAGAAAGACTTGAATCTTTTGAGGTATTTTCAGATGTTTTAAGGCAATGAATATCTTATCTCGGAGGAAGCTCGTATAGCATATTTAAGGTAGCTCATATAGCATGTTTAAGGCATCTCGTATAGAATATATCTTAGGTCCCTATAATACTAGTGTATCCCCATTATTTTTATTGTTGTGACCATGTAGCCCCCATATTGTTATTGTTTTTCCCCATAGAATCCCACTATTGTTATTATGGTACCCTTACATTATTATTGTAATGTAGGCTCTTATTATATTGTGACCCCTTAGACTCTTATATATACAAAGGAGGTATTTTCATTCGTATTGTCCAAGAATTGTTCATCTACGTCATGTAAAGGAGGCTTCCCCTTCAAAGAGCATAATTTTTAATTCATTGATCTATCTATTTATGAGTTGGTTGCATAACATTTGGAATCACATCTTTGCATTCTAGGGTTTTGCTGCTTCAAAGATGTCATCGTGGCATATTTTCTATAAATTTTTTATAAAAAGATTCATAAGCTTAAATTACAACCACGTGGAGTTGACATATTGGTGAAATTCATGCCATTATTTTAGATCTTGGCTCATTACATTTTTTGAGATATGGGCTGAACAAGTTAGGGTTTTTTCATGCTCCATAATTCAATCTCAAACGAGTGACCTAGGGAAAATCATCATAACTCTCGTTTCAGGGGTCAAAATTGAATTATTCAAAAAATTTCTGAAAGAGAATGGAATGTAGTTTCATTTTTAGACATTTCAGGGCTGAATGTTGAAACAATGACACGAGAAATTGCGTAAAACTTCACTCTACTGAACCAGTCTAGAATCAGGCCACAGTGGAAGATATAGCATAACTATATATTAAAGAACCGAATATTGGTATAACTTGTGGCATTGGAAATAATATTCATAGGGCTACCATAGGAAAAAATTTCAAAGCTTGGAGCCCTGAAATTATAGTGTTACAACCGTTTCAAGATCGAGCTTCTAAAAGCAAGAAAAAGGTGTGTATTGTTTTTTAAAATTGCATAACTTTTGTTTGAAAATTTAGTTTGAAGTGATTCCAAGGCATGTTGAAGCATAGATATTAGTATTGGGTTCTAAAATACTTCCCAAGAAAAATAAGTATACACCCATTAAGCCCTCAGAAATCTCTACTATGACGCATGAAGAGGAATAATTGCAGCATGATATATCAAAACTACAGAACAAAGTGGAACAAATTTCGCTCTCACAAAGAGCAACCAAAGATGAAATAAAAGGGGACATGGATGGTTTAAAAGGTGAATCTATAAATGGTTTAAAAGAATAAATGGATGGTTTAAAAGGCGACATGGATGGTTTAAAAGGTGATATAAATGGTTTAAAAGTAGAAATGGAAGGTTTGAAGATGTAGGAATTTACAGGGTAATTTCCTCATACAGAACACCAAAGGACACCACTCACAAACATATCACAGATCAATACACCAGTATTTTTGACGTGGTTAAAACCACCAAAGAGGGAAACATTCCACGGCCTGAGCCAACGCGGCCACTTCAAGCAATTTATTAATAAAAGAATGAAAATTTACATAAGCTTCTCTCATGAACAG
>APFE030116617.1:235187-247322 GCA_000404065.3 Pinus taeda
TATATGTGTTTTATGTGTTATGCTCTCACATTTTTATTTTTCATGTGATTTAGAATTCGTATGCAGGTAATTTCTATACGGGGTTAAAACCTACAAGAAAAAGAAGAAAGGAAAAATAAAATAGAAAAAAATGAAAATGAATAAAATATAATCCTTAAAAAGGCGTGCCGGTGAAAATTTTTCCCAAGTTATTTTGTGTATTGTCCTTAAAAGCTTGATTAAATTAGTAGAAGTATGGTTTAAATAGTAAATAAAATCCGACAATATTTTTTATTGTTTTATAATTACGATTCGATGCTTTTGGACGAATGAGATCATCCCAACCAAAATCCATGGCAAGGGATGATGTTTAGCCCCTCCGAACCTCCCGAAGGCAGGGGGGTCTGAAAAGTGGTTTGTTTAAAACCAAATTCAACCACGTGGTGGCCCCATAGACATTTCGGGGGCTTATCCTCCCTTACCTCTTACTATCCAACACCCCCACCCGAAAACCATCCCCGCCTCCACTTTCCCCCACTCCAATCATACCATGACACCCCTCCACACCATGCCACCACATCCTCCACGCCACCTCACCCCCTTACATTGCATGATTGTTGGCCAAATTTCCTGCCAATAGTCATGTAGACGTTGGTCATTAACTCCCGCCAATGTTTAAAACATTAATGCGATGATCCAAAAAATGGTAATTTTGTCAATGATTTCTTTCCCTTTTCCCTTTAAAAATCTTGCAATTTTCCAACATTTCTCCCTTTTCCATTTCATTGTATTAGTGTAGGTCACACTCAAATATTGTTCAGCGCACCAATGCCCTCTGCAATCGCCATTCTCTGCTAGTATCAATCAAGTACAAATTGGGTATTTTCCCTTAGGCCTCTCTACAATCTGAAATGTCATCCCATAAGGGAAAAGTGAAAATGTTTGTCCAGAGTCTTGTCTTACCCTTTGTTTCCAATTTAAATGATATGCCTTTAGTTGACACACAGTATAAGATAGTGGAAACTCAATGTGAATTTTATTTATATGAGTTGCATAATTGGGTGAATCAAAAGTTTTTAGATAATAGTAATGATCTAAGCATCTAGGAATCATTTCTACCTCAATTTACCTTTTTGCAGAGTCATATTTTCCCAAATTTCATTACATGGTGTCATCTTAGGTACCTCCCTAGCTAGAAGGTGGTAATTGCTCAAAACAATGAAATATTATTCTCAATTACCCCAAAAGTTATCTGCCAAGCCCTTCAGATTAATTTTCAAACTTATTTACACCCATTTTCCACTTATGCATTCATGGAAATATACAAAAAACCTACCTTCCCCCAGCAAGCCCATATTTTTTAAAGTTTTCTGCTTGAGAATTCTGAATTTCCTAGAAATAATCCACCATACTTTTCTTCTATTTTCCCTGAGATGTCAAGGAAAGTTATTTCCATGGTTTATTTCCTATTAGGTTATCCCACAAACCAATGGGTAGATGTAGTGTTAAGGCTTTTTCAGTATTTTTAGTTGGTCATAATCCATCAGTCATTTTCGATTACAGTCAATACTTAGAAGATGTTGCTCATGAGAAATTTATGAAATTTACGGTTGAAGGTGCATGTAAACACCAGCCAGTCTTGGTATATTTGATTCTATTATATCAAGTAGACAGGTTCAAGTTCCATTTACATAAGGTGGATGAACATGGAATTCCAGTATAAGTTATTCGTTGGACTTCTTTAATCAGAAATAATTCAAAGGATTATTCATTCAGCAATTTTTTGGATATGTTTTTACATACATCCTTATGTCTTCTTAGCAGTGACATTATACCAATAATTTCACCAGAGATCAAGAAGGTTTTACATATTACAGAACAAGCTAAATTTGGAGATTGGTATCTCTACGATAATCATACATAGATTTGAATCTATGGGTGTGAGATTCCTCCCTCCAGTATTTGTACTAGTGAGAATTTTTTCCTTGGAATACATTAGATAGATGTTAAACATGGATGACCTACATTTTGTATCAAGTAAAAATAAGGCACAATTTAAATTGAAGGCACATTTTGGGCCTTATATCGTAAATACTAGAGCAACAACAAATGAAGTGGATGAAATATTAAAGAAAATGAAATTTAAGATAAACTTCACATGGCCTTATGATCCATTAGCGATAATTTTAAGACTAAGAGTTGAGCAGAAGACCACACCATATGCACATACACCTAGACCAGAGATAGATAAGTATGCCAACTAGGAGCAATGAACAGAGAACACACTATAGGAGGCTAAAGAGAAAATTTTCAATCAATCATCTCTACAAACTCTTATTCCAAAGGAAAAAGAAATCAAGAGACCAAGGGAAAGTATGTCCCTTGCAGATTCAAGATCTCAAGCTGCATACTTTTGTGTTTTCAAGAGGAGAAAGAAAGATCCATGGACCAATACTAAGGCTGATACTAAAAGTGATGCTCAGATAATAAAAATATAATAAAAATTCAAGAGGATTCCTGAGAAGAAAAGGGCTCACATGAGAAATCCACAGTGGTTTTGAAAGCTATTCCCGCTACTTCATTCCCATATGTTGATGAGACAAATAAGTCACCTATGTATTCTGCATCTCAAATTGCAACACATAAGAACATTTTTTCCAGATAAAGGGAGATAAAGAAGAAGAATGAAGCATTGAATGTTAGAGTTCTAGAAGAAAAATGCTACTACTCAACACAGGTTATTGTATGCAATTGACACTAAGAAGGGACAGTTCCAATTGGCCTTCTTGGAACCCAAAGTTCCAGTCCCCAAAAATGCAGAAGACTACAAAGCTTCAGTGTTTTCTTTTGATACCAAAAAGATCCATGAAATTGATCAAATTGATCTACATAAATAGGTAGGTGAAATGATTTATTCAACACTAACAAGTTCAGCCATGGTTGCCTCAAAACTACAGGCCTCTTTGAATAATATGCATTCATAGCTAAAGATAGAGTGAATGTCATCTTTGGCGAAATACACTAGAACCAAAACTTTGGAAGATTTAGTGATTAAACTAGGATATGATCCTAGTAGTATCAAAGCAGTTGAGGAGATTATTAAAAATAAATTTGCATATATTCAAGCTCTGAGGAAACAACTCAAGCTTCCAACCATAGAACACCCTCAGGCCAAAGAAATAACTAATATGGAGATAGAAAAGGAAAAGTTGTTCAAATTAATAGTTGAAAAGAACATTCAAATTCAGAATATGGAGATAGACATGAAGAAACAATTAGCATCTACAAGTACATCAGCACAGTAGGAAGTACAACAGATGAAAAAGACATACACTGCATATTCTTCTAAAAAATCTAGTCAAAGCTTTGGGAGAACTATAGATAAAAAATGAGAAACATAAGTTAATGACAGCACTAAAAAATATGGAGGAAAAGAAAATCAAAGTTGATAATGCATATCTAGCAAAGGTACAGAAGAATTTCAAATTGACTCAACAAATTGAAAAACATGAGAACTAGTCTTTAACAACTCAAATCTTGGCAGAGACCAAGCAAAGTATATGGCATAAGATCTAAATAGTAATATTAAAATCATACATAGAGATCCATTTCTGATGCTGGAAGGGCTAGATCCCAATTTTAAAATTGGTTTGTGGTTACCTCTGTAGTTTCCTCTTCAACCTAGGAAAACTATGGAGTGTTAACAGTAACAAGGAAGTCTACCACTCACAAAGATAAAGATGGAAAGGTTGTTGCTCCTAGTCTTACGCAACCTACAAGGTTGAAACCATAACAATTAGAGGGAAAAGAGCAAAAGGGCTTTGTTACAGTTGTGATAGAAAATGCACTAAAGGTCATAACCGTGTTGAGAAGATTATTCTACATAGATTGTGAAGAGAAAGAAGAAAAGGAACAAGAAACATCAAAAAGAGGAGGATATACACCAGGAAACAACACCACAGAAAGAAGAAATGAATCTGACCTTAGTGTTGATTGATTCGGTTAGTACCCATAATTTTATTCATTGTAAGATAGCCAAGGAATTGAATTGATTCCTATATCCAGCACCAAAGTGTTAAGTGATGGTTGAAAATGGAGGAACTATAAATTTCTCCGGAAAGTGCCATAATATCAAGCTAACTATGGGGGAATATGTATTGAATATTCCAATGATTTCCATTCCAATGGGTGGTGTTGATGTTGTAATAGGAGTCCAATGGTGACAATTTTTGGGTATGATAGCTTTCAATTTTCAAGAACTTTTCTTGAAATTTTTTTGGGAAGGAAAGGAAGTTGAATTAAGGGGTGTCGCAGGGAAACTAGGAAATATAATCAGCTCTATTGGCATGACAAATATTCTGAAGAAAGAACAAAGGGGTGTAATTGCACAATTATGCTCACTAGAGGTTCAAACATCGAAATCATCTATTTCTCTAGATCTCCAAAAAACCTTGGACAATCATTCCTAGGTGTTTGAGACTCCCAAATGCCTCCCATCTATTCATAATCATGTTCATGTGATTCACTTGATTCCAAGAAGTGTTCCTCCAAACATCACACCTTACAGATATCTGTTGAAATATGGAAACAAGAATATTCCAATTTAATTTGTCCTTGAATTAAAGTTTGAGTTAAAATCGAATTTAGTCTTAACAGCTACTTGGAAATAATTAATTAATTTATTTCAAATTAATTAGTTGGAGAAATTCAAGTTAGAAGTATTTCTGAAGTCATGCAAGAGTTATCCCTTAAATTAAGGAGATGATTGGTTTTATCTTGATTTGTAATTAGTTGACTCAGTTTATGACTTTAAGATCCAGTTATAAATTAGTATCCAATTGTTTTGACGGAACTATAGGTGGTTACACATTAGTTGATGCATTTAATCAACTCATGTAGCTATCCAATTAACTGAAGATTCCATCACCAGAAACTCAATGCATGGTCTATTCTAAGAAAGACCTGTGAGATTAATGCTTCACGATGGTGTAGTATTAGTTTGCAATGTGTTTTCTCAGGAAACTCATGCATGTAGTCAAGGGACTCATTTCTTGAGGACTTGTGCGTCAGTTTTGAAGGGCTTTCACTTTGTAAATGGCTAATCATCACCAAGAAACTCACAAGGAATAAGGAGCTGGAGAGGGCAGAGGGAGGTTTGGAGAGAAGCCAAGATTTACTGTGGAGCATCTGTGAGGATATGTACTGAGATTTGGCTAGGCTATGAAGCTAAGCTTTGTATAATTCCTATGTATTTCCACCATGTATGATAATACAATAGTGTGGGGTTTTTATCTTAGACTTTCCCCAAAGTATTTTCATGTGTATTGTGCCATTGATTCTTCTTCTTCTGGTTATATTGTTCGGCTTTATCTTTAAGCTTCCGCAAATTGATAGTAGTTGATTTATATTGCATTATCGAGTTAACCTATCAGAGATTTTCTACAATATCCTTATGCCCAAAAGAGTGAAATTTAATGTATGGTTGCAGAAATGCTAGAGGCTGGTATAATTCAACTTAGTCAAGTTATTTATCTATTGTAGTAGTATTGGTGCACAAGAAGGATGGATCATTGTGTATGTGTCCAGATTATAGGGAGATCAACAAGCTCACTATTAAAGATAAATTTATCATTCTTGTCATTGATGAATTACATGGAGCAATTTACTTCACCGAGTTGGATCTTCGTTCAGGATATCATCAAATTAGAACGAAGATTGAATACATTCTGAAAATAGCATTCAGAACTCATGACGGTCATTACGAATTTTTTGTGCCTTTTGGCCTTACAAATGCACCTTCCACATTTCAAGGTTTGATGAATTCCATTTTCAAACCCTTCCTTAGAAAATTTGTGTTAGTATTTTTTGATTTCGATTGTACAATCTAGAGAACGTCTTTGGAAGGTCATGTTCAACATACGTTGGCCAGTGTTCTAAATATTGGAGGAAGACGATTATCATTGGAAAAACTACAATTGTTTCTTTGTAGTATAGGGAGGTTGCATACTTGGGGTACTATTTTATCATGAGGGTGTATGTAACTCTAACAAAATTTAATCCATTAATGGAATGGAATCCCACACCTAATGTCTTCAACGTTCTCGCAGTTGATGGGTACTATCGCAAAGTTTGTTAATAATTATGGAAATAGCGGACACCTCTAACTCATTACTAAAGAAGAATAGCATTATTCCTTGGACTCTTAGAAGCAACGAAGGTTTTGAACATTCTAAGAGGTGATGTCCAAGCTTGTTGCTACTCCAAACTTCACAAAAAAAATTATTGTGGAATGTGATGCTTCAGGAAATGGAATTGGTGTTGTTTTAATGCAAGAAGGAAGACCCTTTTCTTTTGAAATTCATCCAATAAAAGGAAAGTATTTACAAAACCTATTTATGAGAAGGAAATGTTGGAAATACTACATGCACTAAAGCAATGGCAACCTTACCTAATGGAAATATACTTGAAGGTAAAAATATATCATGATAATCTTAAATACTTTTTGGAACAAAGCTTATCTTCAGAAGAGCGAAAAAAATCGGTGATAAGATGTTGGGTTATGAATTTGAAACCATCTACAAAAAAGGGAAGAAAAATGTTGTTGTCGATGCACTCTCAAGAAAGGATGAGGATGTGGAAGAATTTCTTTATGCGATTTCTAGTATCCAACCTGAGTGGATAACTAAAGCAAGGGATGAATGGAAGAATGATGAAGAGGTGTGGTCACTTATTCAAAAGTTGCAGCAAGATCCCAATACATCTTATACATTTACCTTAAAAAATGATTCATTATGGTACAAAGATTGCTTATATCTTTGTAAGAATTTCCAACTCAAACAAACTATTCTTTTAGAATTTCACACCTCTCCCTTAGGAGGGCACTCGGGATTTTTAAAATCTTACCGTAGGGTCAAGAAGGGATTTTTTTGGGATGGCCTTAAATGTGATATTTAGAAGTTTTTGGAAAAAATTTTGGTTTGCCAAGAAAATAAAGTTGAGACAATTAATACCTAGGGTCTGTTACAACCTTTATCCATTCCAAGTCAGCATTGGGAGAAGATCTGAATGGATTTTATCACAGGTTTACCCAAGTCTGAAGGAAAGAGTTTCATTATGGTGGTAGTTCATAGACTTACCAAGTATTAACACTTTTGTGCATTATCTCATCCTTTTAAAGCTAGTACAATTGCTACTACATTTATGGAAACAATTCAAAAGCTTCATGGAAATCCAAAGATTATAGTAAGTGACAGAGATCCCATTTTCACCGAAAAATTTTGGACGGAATTATTTTCTTATCTCGGTACTCAATTAGCTCATAGCTCATCTTATCATCCTTAATCTGATGGGAAACTGAGATAGTGAAAAAAAAATTAGAAGGATATCTTTGTTGCTTTGTATCTGATAAAAAAAACACAATGGGTCAAGTGGTTACCTCTAGTTGAATGGTGGTATAACAATTCCTTCCATCTGCAACAAAAATGACCCCATTTATGGCACTTTATGGATATCATCCACCATCCTTCACATCATCTTCAATAGAAAATTCTAAGGTTCAAGCAGTGCAATATCACATCGAGCATCAACAACAAGTTCTCCAACTCTTAAAGGATAACCTCACTCTGGCGCAGAATCAAATGAAACAACAGGAAGATCATCATCACAGTGAAAGAAGTTTTTATGTAGGTGAATGTGTATTTTTACGGCTACAATCATACAAACAAATTTCTCTCAAGCAAGCTAAGAAGGATAATAAATTATCACGCAAGTACTACAGTCCTTACAAGGTGTTGTAAAATATTGGTACTATGGCATACAAATTGGAGTTTCCTGCATCTTCCCAAGTACACCCAATTTTCCATGTTTCATGAACTTGACAAAGAAGGAAAATCCATATTTGATCCTGAAATAGTCATGGAAATAAGAACTCGAAAGCTACGAAATCGATCAATTTAAGAGTATCTCATTAAGTGGACGAACTTGCCCACTAAAGATTCCACATGAGAGGATGGGAATTTTATACAAAAGCATATAAAACTTCTCAAGTGTTGAGGACAACTTTTTTTAAGGGAGAAGGGTATGTTAGGTCTGTATAATACTAGTGTATCCCCCTTATTTTTATTGTTGTGCCCATGTAGCCCCCATATTGTTATTGTTGTGCCCTTACATTATTATTGTTATGTAGGCTTTGATTATATTGTAACCCCTTAGACCCATATATATACAAAGGAGGTCTTGTCATTTGTATCATCCAAGAAGTGTTCATTTATGTAATGTAAAGGTGGCTTCCTCCTCAAAGAGGATAATTTTTAAGTCGTTGATATATCTTTTTGTGAGTTGGTTGCATAACATCTTGGGGAGGATGATACTGGGATACTCACTGAACTAGATTTAGTATTCGTAAGCCTAATGCTAAGTCTTGATGTTGTTTTATATATTCCCTCTTACCTAGCTAAGTTCATCAATATTCAATTTCATAATTTTCGTATAACTAGATATTTTAAATATCCATTCATTTTGGTCCATTTTTTTCTATATGTACATGGAGATAAATTTAACCGTTTAAGCTTGAACATGATGTATTCTAATAGTAAAATGATCTCAATGGTTGAATGGACCCATGTCATCATATGGAAAGAGAATAATGAGGGATTTTCTCAATATTTGTCATATTTCATGGCCATCTTATATTCTATTTTGAACAATCGACAACCTCCAAAGATTTTTCCTGGCGAAAAATAACTTTTGCAACTCAGTATTGATTTGAGAGTGGGGATTGGTATTTTTTTTAGGACTACATAGAAATAAGAATATATGGAGCTGAGGTACTGTGATATCACCTACTAACATTCTTTCCCATGGGACTCTTTTCTATAGAATTTATAATAATACAAAGTCTAAATGCAGGCAAGATCCATTTTCTTCCTAGATGCAGAGAATACATTTTTAAATTATAGAGGACAGTAGGACCATTAATTGTAAATATTAGGCAAGATCTTACATATATTGAGGATATGTTGAAAAAAAATAATTTTGAAAAAGGGGAAAGATGGAAATATGATCCACATCAAATAATTTCTGATAAAAGATTTGAGGGTCGTTTAACCCCTTATTCACATGATAGAAAACCAGAGCTATCATGCCACCATATTTATTCAAGTGACAAAGTATAGTAGAATATGTATATTGAGACCCCCTCTATAAGAGAGAAGTCTTAGAAGAGGAATGATACTAAGAAAACCTACATTGAAATGGAAGATTTACAACCAGGAAAGAAAGTTAAAGTTCAAGGAGAAGAAAAAGAAGATTTGCAAGTCAAATTGACTAAAGTGCCCTCTAAACAGCCTGGTTTCCAAATGAAATTGGAGAATCCATAGTACACAACTTTTGCCTCTATTTATACTAATATTGCAGCACTTCCAATTGACAGGACTCCATCTTAAGTAGATGCCTTGCAAAAAAACTACTAGAAAATTAAAGAAAGAAGTCACAAGATGAAATGTGATATGGAAGCCCAACTATTAGTGATATCAACCTCGTTTTATCAAAACAACTTGTTTTCTACCATGGATTTAGAATTAAATCAGTTAAATCTCTCTCTCATGCATCCTGCTACTCAATCCCTGTTATGAAACCAACTCACAAAAATATAGAAAACATAGATCAACGCCTTATAAAATAAGCTCCTTTGGGGGGCAACCTCCATTTACATTAACAAACTGACACATTCAGATGATAAATGACAAGACCTCATTTTCTTTATAGGAGCGCTAAGGGTTCATAATATTAATCAAGAGCGAATAACAATTTAATATGTAAGTCGGGCCCCAATAATAATAATCAGTTTTCTGGGGGGCCTTTCCTTTTTATGGGCACATATACCAATTAGTGGGACTTCTATTGGGCCATATAACAATATGGGGACTACATGGGCACAACAACTTAATAAAAAAAGGGGGTTGTACTATAACAATAAGGGGTTACACTAGTAGTATAGGGGCCTAACATGCCCCTCTCCTTCAAAAAGTGTTGTCATCAACGCTTTAGTAGTTCTTGATGCTTCTATATAAAATTCTTGTCCTCTCATGTGGAATCTTCAGCGGGTAAGTTCTTCCACTTAATGAGATACTCTGAAATTGATTGATTTCGTAGCTATCGAGTTCTTGTTTCTGTGACTGTTCCAAGTTCCAATATGATTTTTCCTTCCTCTTCAAGTTCTGGAAATATTGTTTGAATTGGGATATTCTAAAACTTTTGAATGAGTGGCCACACTTCTTTTTCCTTCTTCCATTCATCCCTTGCTTCATTTATCCAATCTCGTTGGATAATAGAAATAGCACAAAACAATGCTTTCACATCCTCATCCTTTCTTGAGAGTGCATCTACAACAAAAATTTTCTTCCCTTTTCTGTAGATGATGTCAAAGTCATAACCCAACATATTTGTGACCCATTTATTATTTTCTTCTAAAGATAATCTTTGTTCTAAAAAGTATTTCAAAATATCATGATCCAATTTTACCTTGAAGTGTCTTCCCATTAGGTAAGGTCGCCATTTCTTAAGTGCATGTAGTATTGCCAATGTTTCCTTCTCATCAATATCTTACTTGAGATGTAGCCATAAAAATACCCAATCACCTACATCAAAAATTCTTTCACTACGATGTTGATCTGCCTCTTGTTTCAACCTTAGGTTTTGAATATGTATATTGAGACATACCTAAGGTTTTCATGGACAAAATGATAGCACATTATGAGGATACAAAGCGAAACACCTTCTTTAGCCAATTGATAAATCTCAAACAAAAGTGTTCAATGGCAGAGCACATTGAGGACTTTCAAAAATTGAATATAAGGTTAAATGATATTCCAGAGAAGCAGAGGATTGATGTCTTCATAGGGACTTTAAAGGGTAACATTTCTCTGTTTCAAGCCAAAAACATTGTGTGTGATGAAATTATCAAGGAATTCATTCAGTTTGGGAATACATTCAAATAATTGCTAAACATAAATCCTTGTTGAAGAAGTATGATCCAGTCATCAAAATAATCAAGTAAGAAATAGACAAATATGTGTCAAAGGCCAAGAAAATGATTAAATACTTGAAATATATGTCTCCAAAAGATATCAACACCCTAGAAGTGACAGACGAAACCACAGTTATCATGGAAATCAAAAAAGTAATCATGAAGAATATTTTTAGAAATCAAGCTCAAATGTACAAAAGGAGGTCTATAAGGAAGTCTTAATGTTTAACAAAACGTTTGACCAAAGGTTGAGGGTTGGTTTACCGAGTTGCAGTAACCATCAAGGAGAATTACTTTCCCAGAAATATTATGAAAAAAAATTAGTTAAGGTCAAACTCAAAGAAGAAAGGACACATGAAAAGTCATAAAGTCTACAGGTGCAATACAACCAAACTTTCAACTCCTTTGGACGATGAAGGCAGTGTTCATAGAAAACCATAACTATATAAAACATTACAGTATGAAAAAGTGTGTCAAGTGTTAGGGTCCAAGTATGAATCGAGAAATTCACCCAATCCACATTTAATTGTCAACCCAAGGTTCTACCAGTTTTTTCAAGGCTATCATGCACTGTATGTGCATGCCACAGTTTCCCTACCTAGCATTGAACATTAACTATAAATTCATCAATGTGTAATAGTGAGAAATACTGTAACAACAAATAAGAGTAATAGCAAGTAATAATTGTAACAACAATAAGAGTAACAGCAATAAGGACTCACAGTAATTCACTAATAAACATTCATAGAAATAATAAACTCACAAAAATAAACTTAACACACATATAATCCAGTAGCACCTGGTAAGGAGAGTAGGCCCAACTCCCTTATCAGGTTTGTGGCAAGATCAACGAATCACGATATGCTCAAAAGATCAACTTGTCATTAATAAAAGAGATATTACAAGTATGTTGTTACAAACTAAAAGTTAGAGTATTTCTTCTGTAACCTTAACTACTCTTAACAGCGATGGCTTTCATAGCCCCCAACTCTAATTTATACAATTTGTCAATAATACATCTGCTAGAATTATGGAAATGTCTTCCCTTAATTACATGGTGGTTTTCATAATGAAACAGAATATTAAAATATAGCAGTGTGTCAATCGAAAGGTTGATTCATCGTTGTAGT
>APFE030116619.1:0-12141 GCA_000404065.3 Pinus taeda
CACCATGATCCATCCTCCTTATCCACCAATACTACTAAAGCAGAGAAAGAACTTTGACTAGGTTGAATTATACTAGCATTTAGCATTTCTCCAACCATATGTTTAATTTCACTATTTTGGGCATAGGGATATATATAAGGCCTAACCTTTGGAGGAAATATTATTGGAATCAAATGAATAGCATGATCATGATCATGAATAGGTGGGAGGCATTTGGGAGCCTCGAATACCTTGGAATGATTGTCCAAAACATTTTGGAGATGTAGAGAAATAGATGATTTCAATGTTTTAACGTCTAGTGAACATAATTTTCAATTATGCCCCATTTTTCTTTCTTTAGAATATTTTTATTACCATTAGAGCTGATTATCCTTCGCATTGCATATCGAATCTACTAAAGTACAGCTCTAGTCAAGTACTCAATATTGCTTCCATAGTTGCAAAAATTCACTGCTACAGCTATAGATAATGAATGGGTGTTGACAATAACATTAGCTTTGGTTCTTTGAAAAGAACTATGTTCTTTTGGCCCACAATTCCCCTCAAATAGAAATTATCTCGTTAATTGGAAGCATACCCTTGTGTAAATCTCACTACACAAAAGGAATCATTTTTGCAAGCATAATTCTCATACTTGCAACTCATCAGAACTCATCAGCTAATTTGAGATATGATGGATTTACTAAGGGAATGAAATGCATTCCATAAGTTTTCTTTTGTTAATGTTGTGTTTAATCTTTTGAAAACAAAATATTCATAAAGTAAATTGGATTGAAGAAAACAGAGACATGAGAGCATGCATCTTTATACGCTCGTTATAATTGCTATAAATGTGGGCAGTGTCATAGGACAAAACAAATCCTGAGGTTGTAAAACATTGTACATGGGTCCACATTTGCTCCCATTGCGGGACTTGTGGAGAATTCCTGAGGTTGTAAAACATTGTACATGGGTCCACATTTGCTCCCATTGCGGGACTTGTGGAGAATGCATTCAAGGTAGGTATGTCACAGTTGGTAGAATATGAAGAATGAGCTCCTTGCATGTTCTCTATGATGTCAGCTTACAGTTATTTGGAGATTTCCTCATTCAAATGATTTTGAATGAGTAATTTCTCCTAAGTTTAACTGATTTTTAAACTGGTATTTAGTCAGTGTTATTGAAGAGTGAAATAGAAACTGATTTTCTCTTCCAGAGAATAACAAGGATTAGTGTAAGCTTATGGTAAGCTTACGATAAGCTTAGGATTAGTGCAAGACCTTCAAATACAAATAGGCTCTTGTATCCCTATTTCAATCACATAATTTAAATCAATATAAATCAATATAATGTCATTTTATTAGTATATTAGAAAAATGCAATGACTATGAAATAGATCATTAGAATGGCCACTGTAGCCCAGACTGGCGAGAATTTTAGTTTATATATGCTTAAAACATAGGCACATGGAAAGGAACATCACTTGACACAGAGATGAACAGAATATATATTAGATATTAGGATTGCGTCTTAACAATGAGAATTGCAAACTGGACATGCAATAATTGAGATGCATGGTCACCAAAGTTCCAGTTATTTCTGACTTTGAAATGGTCCTTTCACAATGCACTAAAATGACATGCGAAATGCAGAAGAATCATTTTGTAGGCCTGTCTTAAAATAGATTAGTAGTTCCGTGGATGTGAAAAATAGGGATTCAATCATCAACTTCCTTAAACAAAAATTATAAATTTATAACACACCAAAAAAATAGTGCTTCATATCCCCTTCTCAATTATGTGTGTTGTGCTAGCATTAGTAATATTGTCTCTTCTGAACTTTTATTTCAAGTAGAAGTTTGATTACATTTCAGAAGTGCAAGAAATCATAGAAAAATCTCCCGTAGTAAATTGAATGGAGAAATGTTCAAAAAAACTGGAAGCTGTGCCACGTTAATATATCTGTAAAGAAAACTATTTCATCCTGAGACAAAATCTGACCATGATCAGAGACACTTTGTTTAGCACCAGCTGAAAATAAATTAGAAGCAAAACATCAGGTTGGTAACCAAGCCAAAACAAGTTGCAAGACTGTAACCCAATCTGCAAAACATCAAAAAACTGATTGTGCCAGAGTGGGATACATGTGGGAAGCTGTGCTGTCGAACATTGACAACTGATATAATTGATAATAATAGGACTTTGTTTTATTGATCCATTGAAATGTCCTGGATTTTATCTTTTTTAATATAAATTCAACGTTTTTTTCCTCCGAAAACACTAATATAATTGATAATAAAAGGCCCTTTTTTTAAATGTTCCATTGAATTTAACATATAATCAATTGAATGGATGGTTACAAATATACAAAGTTGCATTTGCATCATCCAATGGACAACAAATTGACCCAAGCTATAGAATAGACCAAGCTGAAGGGAACTTGAATAGGCTATGAGAAAATCGACCAAGAAGAAATACAATCAGAGAAATTCTCTTTAGGAATGTCATCTATAACATTAAACATTGTGAAGGCACAACCCTACAACTCCAATAATGAAGAATTAACTGTAATCAAAACCTATTGAATAAAGAATTTTCTGTAAACAAAACTTTTGTGAAGGCACAGCCCTACACCCCCAATAATGAAAAATTACCTGTAACCAAACCTTTTGAATAAAGAATTTTTTGTAAACAAAACTTGTGAAAGGCACAACCCTACACCTCCAATAATGAAGGATTACCTGTAATCAAGACCTATTGAACAAAGAATTCTGTAAACAAAACCTAAACCAAAAATAGCTTCATGATATGGGTATAAAGACACCCAAACTCAGAGGGACCTAGCAGTTGTGCCACCACATTCAACCCTTATATACGAAATTGAGCTGATTTCGTTCATCAAGGTATGGCTAATCCCAGTATCATGAAGCTTCTTTCATCTTGAAGATTTTGAATTGTATCTCATATATCTTATCCGGTTTTGTAAATAGGAAAAGGAGTCATGGGACATGGACACGGCTGAGAAGATAGAGGCTGCTGGAAAGAAGAAGGAAGATGGGAATGCATTATTCAAAGCTGGTAAATATTTAAGGGCCTCAAAAAAATATGACAAGGCAAGTTGTTGGCCAACACTTATAGATAGATATTGGAATTAAATCTCACAGAAATCTAGGTATATTCTGACCTGTTGTGTAAAGATACATAAAGTCCATAGAAGGCAGGGTATGGCTACTTATCCCAGTATCATGAAGCTTCTTTCATCTTGAATATTTTGAATTGTATCTCATATATCTTATCCGGTTTTGTAAATAGGAAAAGGAGTCATGGGACATGGACACGGCTGAGAAGATAGAGGCTGCTGGAAAGAAGAAGGAAGATGGGAATGCATTATTCAAAGCTGGTAAATATTTAAGGGCCTCAAAAAAATATGACAAGGCAAGTTGTTGGCCAACACCTATAGATAGATATTGGAATCACATCTCACAGAAATCTGGGTATATTCTGACCTGTTGTGTAAAGATACATAAAGTCCATAGAAGGCAGGGTACATGGTGACATTTTGTTTTTAGTTTATTAATAATCTATGTAGTAAGTAAACGAAAGGTATATTTTAATATAGGGACTTGTAGAGGTTTCTAGAATACACTCTGATTGTCTGGAGAACATCAACTATTCTCCTTGTCTGCAGGCTGCAAAGTGTATTGAATATGACAATGCATTCAGTGAAGATCAGAAACAACAAACAAAGGCTTTAAAAGTCACATGCAATCTAAATAATGCAGCCTGTAATCTAAAATTAAAGGAATACAGAGAAGCTGCTAAATTGTGCTCAAAGGTACATGGCCATTAGTTGATTCATTCCTTTCATTTGGAACAAATTTTCTTAACCATTGCTTATGCTGGTAGACTATTTGCAGGTGTTAGAGGTTGACTCTAAAAATGTGAAAGCCTTATATAGAAGAGCACAAGCATATATTGAGACGGCAGATCTAGATCAAGCAGAGTCTGATCTAAAAAAGGCACTTGAAATTGATCCACTATATAACATGAAATGAAGACAGGTTGTCCTGGAAATGTAAGGATGACCATATCAGGTGTAAGGATAAACCAACAACCTGACAGTTTTCTCTCGCTACCTCAGCGTTCACTCAGGACATGACAACACGATAAAATAAAAAGGAAATTCTGATTAAAAAACAGCAAATATCATCCAATGATCAATAAGGGCAGCTTTTTAACTGCTGAATACCATATTGAGAGAACAATATGTGATCAAAATAATGCTCATAACCCATGCAAAAATAAGGAAACGAAAGACTTCAGTTAATTAGCTGCTATACAATTTGTCCGAATCTAAATGTGCTTTACTCTAAATGTGCTTTGCCTTTACCAAGAATACCTTATTGCGAGTTGAGAAGGCTTATGAAAGTGGCCTGCTTACAGTTTTTCTTGCAGGTTTTTTTTCGATAGTATTCCCCCCCATGAACTATTGGTATATATCTTCTTCCATGCTTGATGTATTTGGATTCCCTAACATTAGCTAAACAAATGATATAAATAGCCTTCAACTTGTCATTTTTACTCAACAGTGGGAAACCATGTGTTGTTTCTTAGGGTAGAAGCCGAAAGTAATGATAGCGAAGCTTGATCGATTTTCAAAAGATAGCCGAGACTGGAGAGGGGATTCAGAACAGAGAGAGGCTTATTTAATTATAGACATCAATTCTTATAATTCAAAATAATTTGAGTCATTCCTGTCATTGGCCATGTGTTGGGTTTCATACGAAACAAAGTATTATGTCACACAGACCCCAACTTTTTTTCATCCCAAGGCTTTAGCAGTGTCCTCCTAAACAGCTAAAGCTTTTTACATTTGGAACTCGACATTGCAGAATGGAAAGATTCCAAATGGAAAAAATATAGCTTTGGATGGAGCAAAAATACTGTGGCAAACTTCAGGAATTCGTCAATCACAAGAAGGCAGCACTACTTAACCTTCCCTCAATTGGCATCCAATAAGGTAGATGCAATGAAAACAGAGACACTAACACTTGCTTGTGTTTTCTATTGCCTCCAAGTCTGGGAGTTAAATACATTCAACAATGCCAATCATATGCAGGAGACTCTGTTCCCAGCAACAGATTCCAAGACGGACTCATGAATGTGAAGCAGAGGAACAGGGCAACAAAATATGAGAAGAGGAAAATCATTATCAGACTGTCAAATGACTCCAAATACCTTTTGGATGATATGATTATTCTCCTTCATACAACACTGACATGTCTATATCATGTAATCGAAACACTAAATAAACGCACAGATCAACAATTCGGTCATCCCAGTTAGGAAAGGGTAGTTACCTGGAAGCCTGGTTGTCCTTTGGGGACGATTTTGGAGATGCAGTTCCCGGTATTGACGATCGAGCCAAAGAAGTATCGGCCTAACAGCTGCGCGGCGGGCTCAGGGTTTCCAGCTCGTTCTCTGCTACTGTGTGAGATTAATTCTGCCTGTGGGTACTTGGTGTGGGTAAGTTCATCCATAGAAACTGGTGGCAAAACAGCAAAACAGCCAAACAGTCGGGAAAACAGCAAAACAACAAAACAACCAAACAGCCAAACAGCCAAACAGCGGGGAAAACAGCAAAACAGCAAAACAGCAGGGTTATTCGGAGAGTATTGATGTTCCTGCAAACTTGACAACCGGCAGGATCGATCGTATTGGGTTAGGATAACGCGCATGGAGGCAGGATCGATCGTATCGGGTTAGGATAACGCGCGTGGAGATTTATCCAACAGACCTGCAAAAACCCGAAACCGGAAAACCCGCCGCCAGATGTTAGCACGAGGATGAAGGGGAGCCGACGACACGTGTCAGCGGGAGAACAAAAGGGACGACGAAGGTCCCTTTCAAAGGAAAGGCCTATAGGCCTAATAAAGGTTGATTGGTTTGAGATTTAAATATTTTTTCAAGTTTTGAATTATAAAAGTGGTTTGTATTTAGAAAGATTTGATCTCTTTAGAGATGTGTTAAGATGGATTTAGACTAGTTTCTCTTGAGCCATGAATATTCAACTTGACCAAATTTTTAACCTATAAATAGGCTTTGTTATAGTACTATGGATCAATTCCATAGCTTAATAGTACAAAATGCCAAGAAAATTATCATGGAAAAATATTGTTACTTATAGATACCACATTCCTCAGAAAAATGAATTGATGTTCATCTGACATTTTTGAATTAACGAGTTAAATTAAAAAGCAACGATGATTTCAGAGATAAATCTCAACCTTTAATCTATGAATGATATTATTGAATATCCTAACATATTTTGTATAGGTTAAATCCCTACAATCCACATAATAATTATTCATAATTAAATTTATATTTTGAAAACTCTATTGAATAAACACACTTATCAACTTAACTACTTAATAATTCAACCAATAAAATAAATTTAAAATAATGTTTATTTTCTAATAAATAATTTCTTTCATAATTTTAATAAATAAATATTAAAAATGGTTTAATAAAAAAAGTTATAAGAAATTTATATACTTTATATGCATTAATTTATAATTAACATCAAAGCACTTCATAACACATTTCAACTGTGTTTCATCCATATTGTTAATTTTTAATATAAGTTCCTAATGCATAACAAGGAGTATTAATGAGAGAAAAAAAAATGAAAAAGTGTAAATAAATTTAAAAAAAAAACGAAAAAACCAAAGCCAACCAAAAATAAGAGGTAAAACCTAAAATAATGATAAAAAAAACTTAAATAGTTAATGTATATAAATTATTAAATTAGTTATTAACATAATTATTAGTAAATATAAATATATAAATTTAATATCATAAATATTAATCAATAACTAAAGAAATAATATTCAAATGATAAAATATTTAAAATAACCATTAAAATAATTAAAAGTTATTATATATTAGAATGAAATCAATAATAGACCTATAACTATGAAATATTACACAAAGAATAATGCTATTATAATAACACATCCCAGTGATTCACATAGTAAATTAATAGAATATTGTATAAATCCATCATTTTAAATTTCGTAGGAGAAACATAAAATATAATAAAAAAAAATCAACATAAAACTAACTAATTATAATTTTATTTTAAGTTATTGTTATCATTGTTAATTATAAGAAAAAAGAATAAATATATAAGTATATAAGTTATGAACAGAACATTTTAAGATTCATAATATTTAGAGAAATAACTCTTGATCAATCACATATATATTGTAATACTTTCTTTCGACATTTATAGTTAACTAGTCCACCGGGGTAAACATGTGACGAAGAGTTACTATGATATGATTAAACTCCCCATGTACAGTTAAGGAAGTGTAATAAACCGACCAAAAACCAAACTAACCCTTCTCAGGACTCCCGTGGACTGACCAACCACTCCAGGTTCCTAACCCTTGAGTTAGCTTCATTTTTTATATGTTGGGCCCCTAGTCTCTCCCACAATAAGCCCTCCAAGCAACTGAAACGCTCCAGTTTCTCCCACAACAAGGAATCGATACGACTGCAACATTTCTGAGGCAGTTCTATGCCAACGACCACGAATTCTGAGCCATGTTTTGAGGACTAGAACTAAAGCCTCTTCCGAGAACTTGATGAAATTCTCATAAATGGTAACTAACAAAAAGGCAACGCCTCTATTGTGAAACTTAAAGAAGGACCTAACCAAACTCATCCTATCCATGGTAGGCCTTTCATCAAACACGTCATAAATATGTAATGTATAGGTCATATAAACACATCTGAACATAGGGCCCTCATACTTATCTAAGATTTGTCAAGAATGTCTGATGCCCTCTCATAATAACTACATTATCATCTATTAGATCATATGCTCATTAACATTTCATTTACTAATCAAAACATGATGAGATCCATAACCAAATCATGACATAAACCATGCTTATAACTATCATATAACAGGCAGAATAAAAATAATAACACAATCATTTGAACTACATAATAACAAGTACATTTACACATGGAACATAAGAGGAAGATAGATCTTATTAATATATGCAAAGGCTAACCATGTCACGGACTTCCATGTACCACTCGACCATATATTGGGATGAACTAAATATTTCTTTGAGATAACCAACCACGTGTCATTTTCCAAGCATGAATGTGGGACTCACAACAAAACTGACCATGGATTCCTCAGGCTTTACCGTAGATCCCGCTAATAATGGTCAAGGATTCCTAGGCCCAAAACCCTCATCTATACAACTAGACTTTACCACAAGCCCATAAATGGATGCCTAGTCCCAAACAAGAAACATATACTACCAAACTATACCACAATTCAAGCTCGTCCATGGTCACCCAGGGAGTTAAGAGTTTTAATTGAAAATTCCATGAGTACTTTCTATATCTCTATATATATAATACTCCCATTACTTTTACAGACATCCTACTATTTCCAAGATATTTTCTACATCTTTCTAGTCTTAGTGACATTTGCCTCTTACAGTTTTTTGTGCCTCGATCTACCATATCGAGGATTGCCAAAGAAGTATTTTAATGCATTACAATACCAAAAATGCATGAAATAATTGGGTTTATGAATGCCGATCACTATACCTTGAGATATACATATGTATTGGGCCTACAATCGTCAGCTTCAAGGGGCAAGAATTTTCTCTCTGCGATTTTTTTTCCCTTATTGGAAGCCTAGGCATTTATCATTATTATAGTTTAAAATTTACAATTTGTATTGAGAGGTGCATTTTACAATGTGTTATTTTATCAATGCTCAAATTCTATTTGACACATATTTCTTTTAAAATAAAATAAAATATTCTCTAAATAAAAATATGAAATGAGTTATAACAAAAAAATAATGATGAATATACAAGTTTGGTTGGTTTTAATTATATCATTCTACTAGTTAGCCAATATTACAATCTCATATAAAGATATCTAAATGTCATTGGCTCTCATTCTCAGCTATAAATAAAATATTTTGATATCCATATAGAGTAACATAATTTTATAAAAAATTAGAGAAATAAAATAATCAAACATAAAAATAAAAATATTATATGTTTTTTTAGTCCTAAAAATGCATTATTATTATACCTTTTAAACATATTTCAATATAGAACTCTCACATATATATCCACAAGGAGAAGACGTATATTATTTTTTGACAATCTTGTCTGAAGTCTCGCAAAAAAATGTTGAAATTGCAAGTTTAACTTATGTCGATTACACAATCCAAGTGACCAAGTGAATTTTCAAGGCGTTAAATCCATGATTTGATCCATGGTTAAGATGGAACTATATTGGTCTATCTTGAGAGATGGAATGACCTTTCAATTAATAGATCTCAAGTGAAGATACATCTACGTTAGTTATATATATAGATAACAAGATTCTTAGCCACATAGATTCAAGTCTATGAGATTCTTATTTTATAAATGTAAGACCCCCATTATGGTAAAAGAAGTTGTGTTTTGTTTTATAACCACTATTAGTATACTTGACTATGAATTACAATGCACTAATTTTTGAGAGCAATGATGTAAATAAATAAAGAAGATTTTGATTTTCAGTTGGTTGGAAATTGTGGAAGCAGAGGCACTAGAGTAAATAATGCTTGCCTAAATCTGAAATAAATCAGATTCGAATTGAAATTCCTAAAATAAAAATATAAAAATATATATTACATACTCAGTGGGAGATAAGGACCGATAAAAGCACTACAAGAAATAAAGCATGATTTCTTTTAGGAGAGAAAAAAAACTAAAAGGATAGGTTAAGGGAGCAAAGATCCCTAGAAGGAAGGATGCTACTAAGGAAAAATATGTGTGGAAGATAATGTTAAAAAGACATTATTGAGGCTCAGTAGAGGTTACTGAAGCCAGGCAATATCGTCATAGATTAGGGGGAATCATAGATGATTCAAGGTTAGGTGGATTGGTGAAGCATGATTTCTTTTAGGAGAGAAAATAAAAACTAAAAACCTAGGTTAAGGGGGCAAAGATCCCTAGAAGGAAGGATGCTACTAAGGAAAAATATGTGAGGAAGATAATGTTCAAAAGACAGTATTGAGGCTCGGTAGAGGTTACTGAAGCCAGACAATATCATCATAGATTAGAGGGAATCATAAATGATTCAAAGTTGGGTGGATTGGTGTCTCGAGCCACAATTCCTCTAGACTAAATTGTTGGTTTTAGGTTACCTTTAATATCATTATTCTGCGTAGCTGGTTGGTATATTTAGGGTAATCAAAATTGCAGTACATATTCATTAATTATGCATTATTAGATAGGAAGGCTTGGGTTGTGAAAGTAAAAGTGAAAACTTGCTATGGAGAGAAGCCTTCTCAGTTGTATTTAAAATATTTGAAGCTTATGTTTAAATATGTTTTTTTTCTTTAGAATTAAATGAAAGAAGCAAAAAATGACTAGATCTGATTATACTTATTTGCATGCATTCACGTACAGTAGGAAAAGGAGAATTGTGACTATGCATTTGAATGCACACCTGTTTGGCTTCCTGGAAGCTTTATTTATGATTGTAGTGCATTAGCTAACAGGTTGAGAATAGTGAAATTATGTAGTCTTCAAGAACCAAATGTTGATGTGAAATTGTGTGAACCGAAATTCTAACCTATAGTGCCTAGTGAAGTCTACATTGCAATTAGTAGCTAACTTTCATTGTAATAGAATGTTGATGGACATAATGGCGAAGGAAATTTGAGAAGCCTTTCGTGGATAAATGCAAGTGAAGTCCTGCATGTCACTTCCCAGATGTAGCTTTGGAAGGGGAAAAGAAAATTGGGTAGTCTGTAATAAATCAAACTTACGAGTAGATTCAACAAATCATGCTAACAAATGTGATTAAATCCACATGTAGGCAACTATTTTGTAAGACTGTGTACACATTGAATTACGAGGATTTGGTCCCATTTGATATATTTAAATTTCATTCAGGAGTCCTACGAGATGGAGGTAATAATAAATGGAATTATTAAACTACGTTGTAACTATCACATGTATTGATTTATACTAAGAGATAGAGTACACACACAAATTTTGTAAAAACAGGCAACACATGAGTCAGAACATAACTTGGAAATATCAATTAGGTGACTATCATAATTCTAACAATAGATTAACCAAATCAAGTAGCACTCCATTATATTCTCAAATGTGAGAATCCAAGGTAATCTATACAATCAGAAGAGAAAAAAAAATCGTAGAGTGTGTGTGTCATTAACAGAAATGACAACACCTCCATGGTTATACACACACACACACACACACACACGAAGCTATAAAGTACTTCAATTAAGTGACAAAACAATCTGGAACAATATTCCATAAACATAAAAACATTCTCATCATTACTGAAACAATGAAATACACATTTTATATACATAAACATTCTCAACCAAACATAGGGAATACCCCTAATAAGTTACAGGTGAACATACTCTCGTAACGAAATAAAAAGAAAAACTACTCCAAACAGGGGTATTCCACTGTATAGGTGAACAAATTACAACTGACAACAAATCCTCATAAGAGTTAAGGAAAAAGGCACACAAAGGCATATGGATGAAACCAATGAGATAGAGACCAGCAGTAATGCCTCTATAGAAAAGGGAAAACTTGTATTGTCAGACAATAAGGATCTTTGACAATGTTCAAGGAAATAAAAGTGGCAGTTGCCAGCTATTAGCAAAATCTTTCCTGAATTTCACCGTATCTGAAGGCTTGTTTAACTACAGAATGCTTGAAAATGGAAAACTTAAATAAGGGTAGACCAATTTTTGTTCAAGATCCAAGAGTACATCCGGGAGAAAAATTTAAGAACAAGATAATTATTGCACAGTGAACCCAACAAGCTTATTGAAAATCTTAAATAAGATATTTTAGTTTTTGTATGGTACATGAGAAGGGGGGTTAGAAAACCAAAACCAACCTAGATGAATGTCGAGCACTAAATTACTATGGAGGAAACCTAAAAGAATAGTTCGATTATTGTTTAAGAAACTAGAGAATACCTTCACCGGCACACATCGGTAAAGGAGAAGTTAGTCCATGATATCATTGACTAAATTATGCAATTAATTGGCTAGCCACCTTGAGTGCTAGTT
>APFE030116620.1:0-11481 GCA_000404065.3 Pinus taeda
AGGAAGAAAGAATGCTTAAAAATGTCAAAGAGCTTGAGAAGACAATTGACCTGGATTATGTGCAGCAGGTACCCTTCAGACTGCCTTACTCAGTGGGACAAGGGACCTCAGTTACAAGGACTGCACCACAGGCACCTGCTACCACAATAGCAGCAATGGACAAAGGCAAAGGCATAATGGGTGCAGAGGATGAGCCAGGAAAGGGACAGACTGAGCAACAAACAGGGCAACAGACTGAGCAACAAATAGAGCAACAAACAGGGCAACAGACAGAGCAACAAATAGAGAAGGAAACAGGGCAGCAGACAGAACAGAAAACAGAGCAGGAAACGGGCCAACAACCAGAACAAGCTGTTGAGCCACAGAATGGGCTGCCAGAAACTCCTACAACACAAACGCCACCACCTCAAACTCAGCAGTTAACTGTCCCAGTTCTGCAGACCCCAGCACATGAAGAAAGGGGAGTAAAAAGACAAAGAGAAGAGTCCACTCCTCTCAGTGGATCCTCCGACTAGCCAGAAGCCAAAAGGCAAAGAGCAGACTCCCCAGAGGTAGAAGACATTACTGAAGATTTCTTGAACATTACAGCAAAGGACAGGGAGAGCAGCCAACACACAGGGACAAGCTCCTTTCAGCAGGAGCAAACTTTACAGGTTAGCTTGGAGGTGGCCTCTCAATCACAACAAAGCAAGAAGCCAAAGAGCACCAAGGCTTCATTTAAACAAATAAAGGCTCAAAATGAGCTATTGAGGGCTGAGGTGTATAAACAGTTCATAGATGCTACACCAGCCATGCAATAGAGATTGATGTTTGTTTATGACATCGAAGAAGATAAAATAATATTCAGTCACTTTAAACCCAAGGGGTCGCAGCCTAAGACAACTGCATATTTCATAAAAACAAGGGTGGAGGTCCTGGCTAAAGATATACATCCCATGGAACAAATTGAACTCCACAAGCACACTGGGGAGATGGTCTATGCCACCTTAGTAGAAAAGGCCACATTGGCCCATGAGCTGAAAGATTCTTTGAAATACACCAATACTCAGCTAGACATTGAGAGGATGTCCTCCAAAGCCAAGGACAATAGAATAAAATCTCTTGAAGATATCATTGTTGATTTAGGGCATGATCCTAATGATCCGACAGGTGTTAAGGCCCTCATAAAGAAGAAGGATGATGACCTCAATGCATTGAGGAAGAGATTGAAGCTACCCCCCACTGAGCACCCTCAAACAGCTGAGCTTCAAAAGCAAAAACAGGTAGAGGACCAGCTAGACCTCTTATTGCAGCAAGATCAGAGGATCCAGGAATTGGAGAAAGAATTGGAAGCAACAATACAGGACAAACAGGGAGAATCTTCCCAAGCTCCTCCAACTACTTCCACAACAGTAGCAACATCAGGGGAAACATTGGCCCCCACAACAGAAGCAGCAGGTACATCAGCAGCCCAAGAGGACAATCCAAGTATAGAGGACCTGACCAAGGCTGTTAAAAAGATGGAACTCCAAGCCGATGAAATAAAGAAAACCAAGGAGAAGTTGGCAGAGCTGGAGTCCAAATATGACAAGTCCAAGATAATGGTGGCGGAGTAGGGCAGAGAAATAAAGGCCCTCAAGGACAAAATAAAGGCCCTAGAAAAAGAACTGAATCTGGAAACAGCCATGGCTGAAATAAAAAGGATCTTATGGGCTAAAATAAGCAAATCCATCACACAGAAATGGAAATCAATAAAAACAATACATCAGCAGATGGAATTGCTAGGCCAAGCACACATAGAAATCAATAAGGCTAAAGCAGTGCTGGGAAACAGGCCAGAACAAGCCAATAGAATGGTAGACTTCCTGAACAGGCATGAGCAGGAGGAACTGGCAGCCATGGGTATTCCCAACAGAACAGAAGCTGTTCTCCTTACCAAGAAAGTGACCACTCTCAGAAGTTATGTACAATCTGTGGAGAGGAAGTGTTATGAGATAACAGCAGATGTGGAGGAATTTAAGGTCAAGATGGCAGAACTGCAAGCAAAAGGCCTGCCTAGCCTCTTGACTAGTGCAGGAAAATTGGTCTCCCAGGAGCAGTTTGCCAACAGAATGGTAACATACATTGAGAATCAGATTACTACATCTGGCAGTACATCTGAATAAACAGGGCCGCCCTCAGGACAGAGTTTATATGATAAATTGGGAGGCCTATTCTTTATTGAAAATGAAGTGAACCACCTTTTTGAGACTCCTCCTAATTTCTTCAAATATACAGAGGCTGATGAGACCTTAATAAAGATTAGGAGGCATCAGATGCCTAAGGAAGACTGGTGGCAATCAATGCTTCAAATTCTACCACGGTAGCTCCAGCTGTCCACTCACTGCCAGCTCCAGGTCAATAGAAGACAAACAGAAGGATAAAGTGAGCATTAAAAGCATCTGAATGCTGACATAGCATGTAGACTATGATTTCTAGCCAAAGGATAAAGAAAATGCGCAAATTTTTGGCGGTGTACCATTAGCCAACTCCAAGAGCCACCAAGTCAGCAGTCTCTGACTATTTTCTGACAGCTAAGGGACTAAAAGTAATCACATCATTCACTCTCTCAACGGCTGCACTCCAGCAGTTGGTTGAGCATTTATGAAACATTTATTCTCCATTCAGATATTTTCTTATGTAAATTTTGTATATATACTCCCCTTAGTAACGCATAAGGGGTTGGAAATTTCTACTCTGAGGCATGTATACTCTGTACTTTCAGAAAGTTTAATAAAAGAGCAAATTCAACTCAGTGATTTCCTGGAACTCTGGTGTCATGTTGATGATCTTAGTGCTGTTGCAGAATCCCTGTGTTGTATGGTGGAATGATATGTTTCTTTAAACTTTGTTCTGTTTCTCTATGTTATTACATTTTCATGTTTCTTTCATATCTGGAAATAAAGAAAAAGAATAGTTCAGGATATGTCTCTCCGCACCCTGTGCTCAATCTTATATTGCTGTAAATGTTTTCTTCAGGATTAAAATAAACCTGAATTCTTAAATGCTCATGTTATATTTAGTTCCATGTTGTGAATGTTATCTAGAAATTCTTAAATGCTTCCAGGTAACAATTTGCTTTCTTTTTCATCTCAGTTCATAGAAAGATTCTTAATTGCCTTCCTTATACTGAACATATCATACCCAACCTCAATATCAAGTCATTATTCCTCAGACAATTATCTTGCTCTGCAGCTTTCATTTACAAGTATCAACACAGCACACCAAACCAAAGGACCACTGACTCCATTGCCCAATGGCAAGAAAGATTCTGGTAAGAGCATACACGTTTTGACTAAACCTTTCCAACCAAACATTTAAACCAAAAATTAAGCTTCACATCTAGCCTAAAATACAATCAGAACAGAGATATATCTTAAAGAGAGAGCCCTCTCTGATTACAGTTCGGCTAGAAGCTGTAATCCAAGACTGGTTAGTGGTTACCCCGGCCGTATTCCCTTAGAGTCAAAGGGAACAACCTGGGTGTTAACACGGAGGAGACTTTTTTTTGAGTGCTTTGTTCAAGGGCGACACGACTCACTCTAGTTGCCAATAGTAGATGGAAATATTGTCCCGTTCCCTCTCTTTTTGAAATATTTAATTTTTTTGTGTTTTTTTGTTAAGCTCAAAAAAGAATAAAAAAATGCTATGGTATAGTGGAAAGAACGAGTATCGATGAAACAGATGATCTAGTTCCTGGGAGGGGAACATTCCTATGCTCAATGCAGGGAGGCGAAAACTGGTCGGTGACACTCAAAGGTATGTTCTTTCCACGGGTCAAGGTGTGTCAAGTTGCAGAAGTCAAGGGTATGCAAGGTTGATTTTTGCAGTCATCATGGTCAAAAGTTGTCTTAAACATGAGTCCAAGTGAAGCCGGCTCTAGGCCAAAAGGTGCAAATGGTCAATATGCAATGCAGCAGTACAACTCAACACAAAGGAGCCTCTAGGGTATAAGGCCAAAACAAAGCGAAGTTGCTAAGAGGAATGAGTCTTCAATGCATAAGTCATGGCAGGACTACAGAGGACTCCTAACCCTACTCAAATTGAAGTAGCATGGGCAACAAATGTCAGTGAGGTGCTAACTACGATGCCCATGTAAAGGATGGCTCTAACATCGTGTCATGATTTAAAAAATCAGTGAGTGAAGATGGCTTACGAACCATAACGCGATGGGATCGACCCTATGGTAGACGTATTGACTGATGGAGGCTAGTATGCATAATGCAACGGAAAATTGATGTCCCTAACCTATATGCCAGTGAAAAAACGATACCTGCCATAACGGGTCAGCAGTCATGGAACCGTCTCGAAAAAGTCGAAAATGTCGAAAATGTCCTGAAAAGAAAACCAATCTCGACACTCCAATCTTCCAAGTTAAAAGTCACATGAAACCAAACAAAATTAAATTTAGAAAAAAATTTGCATTTTCAAAACTTATAAAAAGGATTTTGGACTCACCATTGTTACCGTTTGAGTTGGAGAGCAAATATTTGGAGCAAAAGGAGCAAATTCTTCGTGCGTCAATTTCAACCATTCAAATTCCACAAAATCTTCCAGGTAACCCTTACACTTAGCTTGCAATTCATTTTGATTAGTTTTAAGTTTTTCCATTGATGTTTCATCGTTGAATTATTGATCAAAATTTCGCCGCGGCGTATACGCGGGTTGATAATATAAAACCCGTGTACACGCGGGCCCTATACGCGACTGTGTATACAGTAACCTGCGTATACGCTGTGAGCTAATTTAAATGAAAACTAATGGTTGAAACTCCAATTTCTTCTCAGGATGTCGATCACATGGCATGAAAGGGAACATGCAACAGTTGATAATGAGGTTATGAATGATCCTCAAGCCTTGGATGCTTTACGAGGATGCGGCTTGCTCAAATTTTTCAAACTGCCGAACATGAAAGCCAATGTGCAACTACTTGAAATGCTCATTGACTATTGGAATGTCGATGAGGAAGCCTTCATGATTGATCAGATGCCACTCAGAGTGGAAGTGGAGGACATATATTTTATCACGGGCCTTTCCCGAAGGGGAGAGGTAGTACAGTCCCGAGGCAGGACACGGAGTAGCCTCACTATAGAGGACTATGTACAGATATACTGCCCAAGACATCCCAAGAAAGTTTGGAGCCAGATCTCCATTGCACATGTGGAGAGTTTATCACTAAGGATCATCCTGTTCACTATAGCTCGAGTGAATGGATCATCCTCAATGCATCAGGCATCACGGCTCAACATGAGCATGGCAGTGGATTGTCTCACTACAGTGTTTGACTGGTGTACTCCTCTTCTGGCCAGCATGAAGAGCCAGCTTACTTCAATTAAGAGGGGACAGACAAAAAACTTCGGCTACGGGACTATTCTGTGCACCTTCTTCTTTGAGAGGATTCCCGCACTCCGACACAGGGTAGCAGTTTCCATCAGCACCCCACGCGATCCGCGCATGGGCCGGTGGGCTGATATGATGAAACGTCTGGGGGTGGGGAGGTTCCTAGGACTGCATTCGAAAATGATTTCTTCACCTGGTGGGATCAGAAAATCATCACCGTAGACGACTACCCCTATGACGGGCTGGACTTCTGAGGAGATCCTGACCTAGCTTTACCGCCAGATGCAGCGTGGGGTGAGATCGGTAAGATTTTTTATTTTATGATTTTTTTTTGGATTTTTCAAATATAATGATGCATTTTGAAAAATATTTTTTGATGAGATTCAAATGAATAATATGATGATCATGATCCAGATATTGGGCCAGTGCGACCAGATGGACTCCCACGGCACAGACGACGCGGCCGAGGAGCCGAAGAGGCAGCTGCTTTGACGGAGAGGACTCTACACAACGTCCAGCGACACCTGACGAGACTGAGTTGTCGAGTACTGATGGCTGCTATAGAGGACCTTCCAGAGGATATGCAGCGTCATGTGGTTGGCATGCCACGTGACTGGGTTCGCACTTTTCGGCGTGTAGCCAATGCAATAGCTAACTACTTGGCCGCTCATCCTGAGGCGGGGCATTAGATATGCCGGATATGATTATGGGCATTTGAGTCCCAATTTTGTATATTTTTTGGACTACATATGTACATTCGAGACACTTTTATGATGATATATATATCTATACAGTTGACTTTTTGATGCTTTGATTTTATGATGAATGATTGATGTGTCAGTCTAATGCTTGATTAGCGATAGAATCAGCTAACCAATTATGAGATCTTGGAATATGCAAATAATTAATATAAATAAATGATCTTTGCAACAACCTCACTCTTAAATACTGGCGATATAAACATGGATCCCTTACCCGATAAATTTTATTTAATTGAGACACTATCAATTGAGAATCGAGATACACTACTAACGAGTCGATCCCATAAGAGATTGCCTCGGATAGTAAATTAATGACAGCAGTATACTCAGCCATATTATTCGAAGCAAGACCAATGCATACGCCTCTTGATACCATCAATTGACCAGTTGGATAATAAAGTACCCAAGCTACGGAAGCGAGATTCCGAGTGTGCCGACTAGCACCATCGGCAAACCCAAAATATACCAAGTCATCCATCAACACCTGCAACAACAGACCAAAAAGTGTTGACATCACAAAACTCTTGATGATATATGTACAAATATACATAATATAAAAAGAAGCCATTGCCTAACTTCTACTTAAGCAAAGTACTTCTTTAGGTAGAGCCTGTTTCGGGGCTCTGCCAGCTTGTTTCCCTCAAAATCGATTAACTCATATGACCCTTTTTCTAAAACTCGTTTAATAATGAAAGGACCGTACCACATAGGCTTAAACTTGCTTGCCCCCAAGGCGTCTTTATCTTGGTCATAGACCAAGACAAGGTCACCTTCAGAAAATACTCGAGGACGAATAGATTTATCATACTACATTTTTACCCTTTTCTTATGGGCCTCATTCATCGTGGCGGCACATCTCAACACTGCTCATCGAGATGTTCCAAGTGAAGGAGGCACTCTTCGAGACTCGAAGTCTCTGGAAGAAGCTCTACAGCTAACTTGAGAGCTGGAATTTCACATTCGATCGGAAAGATAGATTCCATCCCGTAAACTAACTGAAAAGGCATAAAACCATTAGCAGTCTTTACGGAGGTCCGGTATGCCCAAAGAGCCGAATACAACATGACATGCCAATTGGACCGATTTTTGTCGATTTTCCATTGGAGTATCGTCTTAAGAGTTTTATTAACTGCCTCGACCTGTCCATTGGCCTGAGAATAATAAGGAGATAAATGATCTTGATGGAAACCTAATTTAAGAGCTAATTCAGACATGAGTTGATTCTAGAAGTGACTGCCATGATCAGTGACAATCTCTCTTGGGACACCGAATCTTGAGATAACCTGATTGAAGAGAAACAAAGCTGCCGTGTCACTATCGTTTTTATAAGTGGGCATGGCTTCGGGCACTTCGTAAAGTAGTCTACAGCCACAATAATGTACTTGTTATTCGCTGCTAAAGGCGGATTACAAGTTGTAAAATCAATACCCCACTTAGTAAAAGGGCCAACAGTGACAATGGGAAAAAGAGGAGCTGGATGATCATGCATCTTTCGAGTAAAGATCTGATAAGGGTGGCAACGTTTGACCGCTTCCACATAGTCTTTAAAAAGTGAAGGCCAAAAATAGCCGGCACGTAAGATGCACTGGGTTGTGGCAAGCCCTGATAGATGACCACCACAAGCTCCATTGTGGCAATCAATAAGCACAGACTCTGCTTCCTCTAAGATTAAACAACGCCAAAGGATTGAATCAACCCCTCGACGGTATAAGTTATCACCAATGATAACATAGTTCTTATCCATGTGACGTAATTTATGGTGTTCATCCTTGGAGAAAGTGGAGGGAAACTTTGAAGTCTGGAGATAGACAATGATATCTCCATACCAAGGGTCGAGTGAAGAGATGAGGAATAAATGTTCGTTGGGAAAACTTTCCTCACAAATAATATCCTCTCCACAAGGCAGCTCAGAAATTAGCTCAGCGAAAACCATGGATTTATTAGACTTGGCTGACAAGAATTCGAGATCAAATTCTTGCAAGATGACGATCCATCTATTATATTTTCCCCCAGTCACTCACCTATTGAGGACAAACTGAAATGGATTGACCGCTGCTAAGACAAAAATTTTGCATAGCAAGATGTAATGACGGAGCCGTTGGACAGCATGGACAGCTGCCAAGGCCAACTTCTCAACTGGAGAATAGTGAAGTTCAGGGCCTATTAAGCCTCGACTCAAATAATAAATCACGTGCTCAATGAGAGCATCGTCCTCCTGAACCAGAACCATACCAATGGTTGATTCTACTACTGCGAGATATAAAAGGAAGTCTCTGCCATAATCCGGTGGACTCAAAAGCGAGGTAGAGACTAATGCTTTTTTCAAAGCATCAAACGATCGTTGCGCAAATTCGTCCCATACAAATGGAACTTCTTTCCGTAACAACTGCATGAACCCTTTAGTGATCTCGGCATAGTTTGTTATAAACCGCCTTAAGAAATTAGCCTTCCCTTGAAGACTTTGAAGTTGACGAATTGAGGACGGGGGAGGCAACAAAACTATTGCCTCAACCTTGAAGGGATCAACCCGAATCCCTTCATTTGACAGAATGAACCCTAACAACCAACCGAACGTAACCGCGAAAATGCACTTGTTGGGATTCAACCGGATTTTATAAAAACGACATCGTTCGAAAACCATTCGAAGGTGGCTAGGGTGATCAGTTCTCTTTCAAGAACGAGCAACGAGATCATCTAAGTATGCTTTGATGACATGCTTGATGTCGTGGAAAGCATATGACATGGCCCGCTGAAAGGTGGCTCCAGCATTTTTAAGACCAAAAGGCATCTTTCTATATGCAAAGGTACCCCAGGGACATATAAAGTCTCCCTTATGTTGGTCTTCAGGACGGATAGAAATTTGATTATAACCAGAGCATCCATCCATGAAGGAAAAAACCTCATTACCCGCACACTCGTTAATAATCTGATCAATAAATGGCGTGGGGTAATTATCCTTAGGACAAGCCTTGTTTAGGTCCCTAAAATCGATGCATACTCGGATTGTTCCTTGCTTTTTATCTACTGGGACTAGATTAGAAACCCAATAAGTAAGAGGAACAGGGTATATAAAACCCACCTTTAGCAGCTTCTCCACTTCTATTTTGATAGCTGCTGCTTTCCTAGGGTTGACCGGCCGAAGCCTTTGACGGACAGGTTTGGCGTTTTCATACGTCTTGATCTCATGTTGAACTATAGATGGGTCAATGTCAGGCATTTCCTCATAAGACCAAGCAAATACATCTTGAAATTCTTTGAACAGGTTGGTATAAATTTGAGTTTCTTCATGGGAACACTCAATTCTGATGAAGAGGTTCTCTATCGTGTTAGGGTCCCTAGATATGTTTATAGGTGTTGTTTTTAAAATCACCGACATATTACCTTCGGCACGAACGTGTGCTGGAGCCAAAGGGTTTGACACCGTACAAACATCACTACAACAGAGCTCGGAGAATCTAGATTCTACCTCCTGCAATGGAGGAAGAAAGTATGAACGATGGTGTAAATCTTCCCAAGGTCAATCTATACCCATCATTGCTTCAAGAATTGCTTCTTCCGATGGTAAAACTGAATCCAAGCAGTCCAAAGCAGAGGTGGAGTCAAGGCTCCAAGCGGGGGCCACATCACCATCTAACTCCTCTTTTGAAAAAGGAGTAGAATGGTCTTCTGCAGAGTTCACGATAGATTGATATCTAAGCTCAGCTGCAGATATAGGGAATTCCATTCCATTCTCTTGTCCTTCAACTAATGTGGTCATAGGTGAAGGCAAGGCCCAGGGGTATGAAAAATAATGAGTTCGAAAGAACCCATCTCGAGAAAACTCCCTAGATGATGAAATAGCATTGATTTTTGCGATAGGAAAGGGAAACTCAAAGGTACCCATCAACAAGGAATACATCCCTAATCCTAGATTCTCAGTAGGCGGATGAGGGTCATCCACTAAAGGAACAGTAGAGTCAGAAGTTGCTTGAGGATCAACTGGAGAATAGTCTAATTGGTCCACCTTTACGATTTTCCCCTCATGAGGAAAGCAAATGACACGAAACATAGTCGACAAAACGGCGTCCATTTCATATACCCAGTTCCTTCCTAGGAGGATATTATAATCTAGGTTAGCATCGACGACTTCCACTTCAATATTAACGACCTTCCCCCCCAACACATATAGGAAAGGTCAGGATAATCCCATGCAGATTATGAGAATGACCATCGAATGCAGTCAAGATGGTAGGTGAAGGAACGGCCGAAGGCGATCCAATGGCCTTCCAACATGACATCGACATAACGCACGTGGAAGCCCCCTCATCAATAACGGTTTGAAAAATGTTGATTTTCCGGTATGTAGACTTTACTTGAAAAGCCATGTGATGAGGGAGTCGCTTTTTGACATTTAACATGTCAAAAGTGAGCACTAAAGAATTAGCCGAATCTACTGCCCCAATTGCGGAAAGTAAAGAACTTCTCTGAGCCGGACACGACTAGAGAACCTCTAAAGCGGACATAGCGCATGGACTCTAAGCCAGATCCTCCACAATGGAGTAATTCTGGGCGGCCCTAGCATTAGGATTAATCGTCGCGCGTTTAGCGGAACCTTTTGGTATCTGTGGTATAGTCTCAACAGGGGGTCGCTCAATATGAAGGTAAGTACTTCGGGGAACAGCCTTATCCTTGGAAGTTTCAGCTTCATCGTAATCACATGACCGAGTAGCCACATGGACGTTAGAACCCATCATGAAAACATTCGAAGATTTTTCCCCTTCCTGGTTGCCCCCTGCGGATGTTCCAGGGTTTGAACTCGCGCCAGCAAGAAGTTGCTACCCTTGGGGAAAAGGGTTAGTTAATACAACTTGGGAACTGAAGTCCCTTGCTGCCCTAACAAGTGCTGAGCATCTTCAATCTTGGGGCAAAGATGAGTTAAATGGTCTCCACCAGCATAACTTGCATGGAAACTTAACTTTCTTTTTCGACTCATTTCTACCCCCACCAACATTATTGTCGGATTTGTTTGCATCAGGCTTCCCATCCTGGTTCTTTTTCTTACCTCGTCCTTTCTTTTTCCCATTGGAATTTTGACTTCCTTTGGGATTATCTGATTGGACGGCATTAATGGAAGAATTTTGGGAAGTGGAAGGATTAGACGATGTGACTTGGTTGTTAGAAGCAGTTTGTAAAGACAACTGCTACAATTGATTCAACAAGTTCACCGTATTTGTGTCTACTGACCCAAAAATACCATCCGCGTGGGGACCTGGCTTCGGCTTAGCTACATCAACCTTAGATCCAGGAGCATCTGGCAAGTACTTTTGTAGGATCCCAGACTGAGAGTAGATCAGTTCTAATTGTTGGGCCCTAAAAATGGCTT
>APFE030116621.1:0-12673 GCA_000404065.3 Pinus taeda
TTAGATCCATGCATTTTCACTTATTAGAGATAGTAGCAGCATTGGTAGAAGTTTCCTTCACGTCATTTGCATTATAGAGGCTAGACTAGTTAAATTAGGGTTTCTTAGGTTTACATACTTTGATTTGCTTTCAGTTCATTGTTGTCAAGTAGATTAGTCTTCTTTGAGCTAGCTTTCGTCCATCATTGATAGAGCTTCTTTTGTAAGCCCATAGAAGTTGGCTTAAGCCCTAGCGGACTTGTGCCAGCTGACCAAGTGACAGCTGCGACAAGAGCTAGTACTTGTGCATATAGCACCGCCGCTTCCAAGTTTGTACGAACTACCGGGTTGATAAAATTAAGAGACAGGAAGCCCCAGGAGTTGTAGCATTATTGCTACAATACTGGGGCTCACCACCAGGGAGCAGATGGAAATCTTTGTACAAATTCCCTACCTCGTGTCACCTCCTACAACGAAATGGGATACCCTCATAGTCCAATATCTACCTCTTGATAATCTATCCCATTTGTAAGCAATAACTCTCCACCAAACCATCCCTGGTGTCTAAGTATACCAGAATTTTGACTATAGCCATGCAACTAGTGTCCTGAAAAGCCCTGTGTTGGGCCTAAGAATTATCCTTAAAATACATCCACTTTCACTCCATTCAACATCCATTTTCTCTCCATTCACACCTTTTTCTCACCTCTATTCCACCACCACGTGATCACATTAGCTTCACTTTCATCATTAAATGGGTTATCATTGTGTTTTCCAAAACATTATTAATTCTTAGTATTTTTAAGAGAATTTGTGGTTAAACTTTAGACAATAATATCCATATACTTATACCTAACAATTAGAATGAGTTTGTTGACATGTGTAGGTACAAAGGAGGCTTCTAAGGCACCCATATGTGGCACTCTATGTTCAAATTCGAATTTGAGGAGATCATGGACCTCATGGATAAGATCATGGACCTCGTGGAGAAGATCATGGAGGATAAGGTTATGTGTCACCATTGGTTGAGAGATATGTGGATTTGAATAGGGAATAGTGGATCCACATTTATGAGTTTATTATCATAACTTTTGTATAAATAGAAGTGTTATCTCCTTCATTTGTAACTTTGGAATTTAAAATTTAGAATTGAGAAGTTAGAATTTAGTACCTTAGGATCTTATAAGTTTGTAACGAGAAGTTAGAATTTGGAATCATTGTAATGGAGATTTTAGAACCTCTTGGAATGTAGAGCTTGTAATTGCAAATTGCAATTGAAGATAAATAAAATGGAGCTTCTTTGATCTTCTACACTTGACTTCTCTTTTGATGTGCTTATGAATCTTTGGAAAGGCCCCCATTGTCTAGCAAGTACACTTTTGTTTTTGTAAGCTTTCATTTTATGTTTGTTTGTAAATTTCATTAGGTTCATATGTTTGAAATATTAACGAATGACCTTTCGTAAGAAAGTATTAATGTTTCTTTCAATGAATCCGATTTGTTATTTAATGTTAAATTTCATTAGTTTAAATAGTTTGTTGATTAAGATGACTAAAAATATTAATGAGCAGTCTCTTGTAAGGGAGCTTTAATATTTCTTACACATGTCACAATGTCCTTAGATTTCATTTTGATTAAATGACTAAATAGGTGTTGGAGATCCCAATGAAAGACCTCCTGTAAGAGAACTTTGGCATTTCTTCACCTAGCTTAGTTTAGTTTGTCTCTAAGTCCATATATATTGGATCATCCTCGAAGTTTACTTACCCGGATTGATAATAAATGAAACTCTAATATGCATCTGCATTTTAGACCCAACATTTTGGCACCATTGTTGGGGAGGGTGATTTGGAGATAGACTTAGGAAGTTATTTTTATTGCAATTTCTTTTTATGGACTAACTTGTGAAACCTGGTGACAGTAGGATCTTCATAACGGAGTTCAAGTTTGAACATTTTTTATTTTCGTACTTAGTTAGTTTCAAATTCAGTCTTTTTAAACCCCTCATTTCTTACTAATTCATCTACGGATGAGAAACTTGAAAATGTTGAACAGGTACTTCTTGGAGAGCAAGAACAATATTGAAGATTGGTTTCAGAAGAACCCTGTGCCAACTCCAAGAATAAGATAGGTTACTCACATGCTTGCAAATCATAAGGTAAAAATTTTAAATTTTGATGTGAGCATTTTTGAATTTTTAGTCCATAGATGGCTTCATTGGAAGCATTTTTTTACCTAGGAAATAAAAAAAAAAAGACTTTCAAGTTAAGGTAGAGTAGATTAGAAAAATAAAATGATATCTCATATGGTTTTCTTTTAGCCTTGCTTTCAAAAAAAAAAAAAAAAATCATTATCATTTTTCATGAATAAATTCAGTGGCACAATAAGAGCCACTTCATCCACACTATTGATTTATTTTTAGAATTAAATAAAAATCTCTTGCTAGGAATTTGCACAAATCATTAACAATACAACATTATAAGAAATCGAAAATCATTTTTTTAAAATTTGTTTATTTTCGATTTCAAAAGTTAAAAATTGAATCTGTAGCCTAGTGATTTGATCCTAGTGATTTGATCAATGTGTTAAAACTTCCCATGTTTATTTAGGTTGTCCTGTAGCCCTTTCATTCCACTCTGCTTTCTTCATCCTCCACAACCTTGCTTCTGCTTATGTTTCTGCTTATCCAAACTAAACTCATTCTTCATTATCCTTCCCATCAGAGTTGGGACATTCAAATCACCCAAAAATCATCCAATCAAATTAATTCCCCAAGGCTATATCATAAGGGAACAGGGGAGACAACTTGTGATTCTCCCAGAAACAGAGGATTAATATACTCTGGATTGTTGGACATTAAGAAATCTAAGTCCAAGTTTAAATTTTTCCTGGTTATTCTTTTAGTTTCATAGCTCTTTGGCTTTTGCTGGATTAGTTGGGTCGATCCCATATTCAAGCTATATGGTTGCAGCGAGGAGATGGTTTACAGAGATGTATCTTTGCAAACTCGAACCTCTCTCCCAAACTAGAAGCCATCGAAAATCTAGAACGATATCTTTGAGAAGTGTGTAAGTGTAGACAAAGTTAATAAAACTCAAAGGTATCACAATGAGATTCCGGGCTGCAATCGTTCACATTTATTCCTTTGATGCAATATGGATCTATTTGTGGATATGGATTTGTTGACACAAATCACGCGATCCCATCTTGCTATCCGAACTGTTGTACGCATGATTCCATTTGTCAATCGCACAATGAGCATGCATAATTTTCCGTGGGATTGAATGCAGCATATCTTCCACCTCATAGAAATTGAGGGTTAGCCAGATCGCTAAAAGCCTCTGCATAAGAAATACTCCATCAAGCAACATGTACGGCCAAGCAAGCAACAAATCTTGGTCGTGTCCAACTCGCACCAGCAAAAGACACTAGCCCAGGCTCCAACAAAAATGCAGCAGAGAAACTCAAGCTTATTTCCTTGGTATTTTGACCATGTACAACAGTCAAACTTGGTGAAAGAATGAGCAACAACTTGGCCCTTGAGCTGGGTATGATTTCGACATCCTTTCTGACTAGAAACTCAACTAGAAGACGCAACAGTTTTGACACATCGTTTTGAAACATGTTTTGTGATCAAACCAAAAAAAATATGGAAAAACGAAGGCACAGATTTTTTTTGTAACGAAATGAATTACATAACCCTAAAATCGTTTCCTTGGATTCCTAACGGTTTGCAAGAAAATCACGGTTCTTCGAGACCCTGTTTTGGTAACTGCGTGAAGAAAAAAAACGGTTTTTAAATTAATGCACAAACAAATATGGGTTTTGCTCGCAGTGAAGCAGATTTGTTGGCAGTTTTGTTGGTTAATGCAGTGGTGTCTTCATCGTAAAACTCCACCAAATGTGGTCAATGTTACCAATTCTCATGCGTTGTTATGTGGATCGTGCCAAGAACTTGGCATGTCAATGGTAATTTGCCACCAATTGTAAAAAATATCATCGAATCAGGTATGATCTAACATTGATCACCGACATATGATCTATTGGATAGAAACCTTGCACTATTATCAACTTCGTGGAGAATAATCATAGAAAAACATTTACATGAGGAGAACAAGCTAGCATGAGAGGACAATATGGAAATGATTTGCTTCACATATACGTCACTCCAGAATCAATTATAGTCGGAGGTAAGAGGTAAGAACGCATTAAAATTTTTGTCCAATAATGGCTGAAAATTCACCTACATCTTGGTTTCTTCACTAATGATGGTATACATAAAGGGCAATAATGGGAGGTACTATGTATTAGAAATTTTGTGAATACACATATAAATATAATAATTTATATACGAAAAAAAAATTGATTCATTGAAAATTTCAAAGAGTCATAACTGGAATAGCTCATAGCTCCTATATTCTTCTAATTCCTTCACAATGTATATTTTCATAAATATGATATTCTAATCATAACTCTTATAATTGCTTGATCACAATGTAGATTTTTGCATAATTTTAAAAAATATAATATTCTTAAAAAAAAAATTGAGGAAGAAATGAAATAAGATTGGACAATCGTTCAATCAATCAAATAAGCAGTCTAACATTTAGTACATTGACATGCAATAAAAATGTTGAGAATGGCACGTCGATCGGCTACAATGAATTGTTGACAAGTGCTCTATGTTATAATTGAACAACAAGTCAAAGTGATTTAGTACTTACATAGTTGGACACATAGAGGGTAACACACTTGAAAGCAAATTAGGGGGATTCATTTATAGAACATACAGAGGATTAGAGATGGCATTAACAACTATGTTTTTATTCTTGCCGTATGCTTTTATGTAACGTACTAATCTGTAGGACACAACAAAACTATAATGCCAAGCTTTTTGCCATGCACATTCCATGAACCATCTGACACAAGTAAGTAATTTGTATTCCAGAGGTATTTATTAAAAATGGACTGTTATCAACATAATAAATTAGACTAAAATTATGCTTTTGAGTCTCCTTAAACTATTTCATTTGGCATTAATTTTTTTGTAAGAATCATTAAGGAATTGGCCATTTCTTTTTTAACATGCTTATGTTCTTTATGCCAATTTTTTTTGCAGATATCGGATGATCAACTAATCATTAAGGAAACTAATTGTGCGCACAATTGGTCTTCAAAAGAATAATTTCATAAGAAGTTCTAAAGAACAAGTCCATGAACATAAACGATATTTCCAGAAAATTACAAGTTCTTGCAACTTCCTGTAATACAGATTAGCAAATTCGAAGAGCTAGGGTTTGTTCCTAAATGTACAAGGATGGTGAAATACCTATCTACACTTGAATTCGACGTCTATGGGTGGTTGGTCAACGCTAGTCAAATTAAGCTATTTTAGCATAAATTCTAGAATTAATGAGCAGATACGTTATATTTGAGATTTTGCATGCCAAAATTCACTTTTTCCGAGTAAGAGTCATTAACCATTTCTCATTATCCACATACACTTCATTACATTTTCATCAAACCTAACCCACCAATAAAATCAACGAAGCTCATTTCCAAGCTTTTTGTTCCAGTTTGGCGCAACACATTGCTGGTTTCCTATTCATTGTCAGTTTCCTTTTTCCTACACTTGCAAATAAAACCTTGCTTCCATACACCATTGAGTCCATAGTCTTTGAGTCTAAATATTTTTCTAAAAACACCTTGAAGCTTGCATGTTGATAAACAAAAGGAATACATCAATGTCCCTTGTTCATCAGATCTTCTAAGTATTCGACAACCACAAATTCATTCATACTTAGAAAGATGTGTTTGAGGCATCTTGACTCTCATCCACATCAAAGATGGGAGATCTCATATTTACTAGTGGCATCCATCAGTGGCCACTAAGTTAACAATTTCTTGTTATGTTCAACACTGAAACATTTATTCACATGACAAGAATTGTGGCAATGAGCATTGAAGACTTGAAGACCAATCATTTTGTAGTAGTGGAAGCAGATTTACTTTCATTACTTTTCAGTTTTTAATGTAAATGACTTGAGGACAAGTCAATAAATAAGGTTGGGGGGGGAGGGGGGGAGTGTAAATTCTGAATTTTTTATACCTTCCAAGCCTTATGCATTTTCAGCCACATTCAACAGCAGATTTTGAACATTTAGCAGAAGATCTAGCAGCGGATGCAACAACAATAAAAGATTCACTTTTTCAACTTCATCCACCATTTTCACAGCCAAGTGAAGAAGACTATGATCAGAATTTTGCAGCCATGCATGCACAACTCTCATTCATTTTTTAAAGGGTAAGTTGAGGTATGATATTTTCTAATTTTTAACCATTTAATTCCTTGAAAAACTAGAATGATAATTTTTGGAAAAAATGTTCCTTTCCTCATTTCACAAAATTGCAAAAACCATCAGTTTGGGGTGGCGATAAATTTACATTCATACTTTTTCACCTTCATATTTTTCCATATTCATATATCACATTCTAAAACCCACATGCATTCAAAATATATTTACTATTACATCATCATGAGCATAAAAATGGCTTTGTAAAAAGTATTTAAAAGTTAATTGGATGCCAACGCAATCATGGTTGTTACACAAGAACCAACCATGATGCATTCCAACAAAAATACTTCGCAATAAAAATCACATTATCAATATGCAAAGATCATACATTAAAATTGAATGCAACAAACAAAATATGGTTGAAACACAAGAACCAACCAAGTTGCAATTCATCAAAAACACTTTGCAAAAGTGAAGTAAATGATATCATGCAAAGTTCAAGCCAAAGCTCAAGAATCAAAAGTAATGTAATAGATTGCACAAGGACATGCAATACCTTCAGTGGGGGGTTTGTTGGGCCTAAGAATTATCCTTAAAATACATCCACTTTCATTCCATTCAACATCCACTTTCTCTCCATTCGCACCTTTTTCTCACCTCTATTCCACCACCATGTCATAACATTAGCTTCACTTTCATCATTAAATGGGTTATCATTGTGTTTTCCAAAACATTATTAATTCTTAGTATTTTTAAGAGAATTTGTGGTTAAACTTTAGAAAATAATATCCATATACTTATACCTAACAATTAGAATGAGTTTGTTGACATGTGTAGGTACAAAGGAAGCTTCTAAGGTACTCTATGTTCAAATTCGAATTTGAGGAGATCATGGACCTCATGGATAAGATCATGGACCTCATGGAGAAGATCATGGAGGATAAGGTTATGTGTCACCGTTGGTTGAGAGATATGTGGATATGAAGAGGGAATAGTGGATCCACATTTATGAGTTTATTATCATAACTTTTGTATAAATATGAGTGTTATCTCCTTCGTTTGTAACTTTGGAATTTAGAATTTAGAATTGAGAAGTTAGAATTTAGTACCTTAGGATCTTATAAGTTTGTAATGAGAAGTTAGAATTTGGAATCATTGTAATGGAGATTTTAGAACCTCTTGGAATGTAGACCCTGTAATTGCAAACTACAATTGAAGATAGATAAAATGGAGCTTCTTTCATCTTCTACATTTGACTTCTCTTTTGATGTGCTTGTGAATCCTTGGAATGTCCCCCATTGTCTAGCAAGTACACTTTTGTTTTGGTAAGATTTCATTTTATGTTTGTTTGTAAATTTCATTAGGTTCATATGTTTGAAATATTAACGAATGACCTTTCGTAAGAAAGTATTGATGTTTCTTTCAATGAATCTGATTTGTTATTTAATGTTTATTTTCATTAGTTTAAATAGTTTGTTGATTAAGATGATTAGAAATATTAATGAGCAGTCTCTTGTAAGGGAGCTTTTATATTTCTTACACTTGTCACATTATCTTTAGATTTCATTTTGATTAAATGACTAAATAGGTGTTGGAGATCCCAATGAAAGACCTCCTGTAAGGGAGATTTGGCATTTCTTCACCTAGCTTAGTTTAGTTTGTCTCTAAGTTTACTTACCCGGATTGATAATAAATGAAACTCTAATTTGCATCTGCATTTTAGACCCAATACCCTATCATGATCCAGATACACGCCCAAGTCGTCGCCAATGCACCAGAAGATGTCCTCCACCCAGAATTGGAGAGGGAGTCCTGGTAGGCGAACCCATATCAGTCCCGCTCCCAAATTTTCCTTCTCCAGATCAAATAGTAGTGACCATCATTTTAACAGAACAAGAGTCATTTCAATATGTCAGTACCAGGTTAATACTCAATCCACCGGCTTTGGAAGCGGGAATATGAGCACGAACTAGCCCTGAGATAGAGTGATGACTGCTAGCAATTGAGCCATCAGGTTCCCCCAAAATTCCATAGTCCATTTTCTAAGGTGAGCTGGTGCGTAATTCCTGTCACTGACCTTGCACACCAGCACTGTACTCTCCATTAGGGTAACCTGTGCCATGCTAATCCCAGCCCCAAACACTAGGAGCCTATCATGATCCTAAATCTTGGAGAGCTTTGATCTTTATTTCCCCCTGTTTTGGGTTGTGAACTTAAAGGAGCGCCATCGGTCTGAGGGTTTTCATTGGTGTCAGAGGCCCAATTTTCTTCAAGTGTTGTGTCCAGCCTAAAAATTCCATCGAAGAAACCTGAGGAGTGAGCAATAGAGGCAATGTTTGGATGCGTCAAACCCTCAGAAGTAGACCCGAACAAGCTGAAGGATTGAAGTTGTGGCCCCTATACTACCTGAGTTGTCCCACAAACCCCAATCAATGGATCCCCCACTCTACTTAGAAGCTCTTCATAATGCTGATGTGCATGAGACCAGTTTTGGAACTCCGAAGGAGACAAAATGGTAAGAAAAGGAGACTTTGTACACTTTCCCAAACCTAAATAACCCTTTGAGACTGTTGAAGCCGGTTGGGAGAAAAATAAACCCTAGAGGGTTACCTCCATGTTATCCATTAAAGAGGAGAGATCAGGTACCTGCCCTTTCGGTAATCAAGATGTTTCTAGTTCCTTTCCCACCCTTGACATGTGTTTGTCTTCGACCTAGATATCAGTTGGGGCTAAGCTATCGGAGGAGTAGTCGAGCAACTCCTCCTCCATGCATATACCCAAAACCGTATGAGTGGTCGTTACTGTTCTGAGAAACCCATGCTAACCTTCGACAGATGTTGACCCCTGTGAAGTCTTCGAAAAACCCCTGGAGAAAACGAAAGGAGCTTCAATAACATTACCACCGCAACAGACAAACCTCCCTTAATCGCCTCGAAAATGACCGAACGTAAAACACAGGGAAAAGCACAGACATTTCCAAACTCTGTTAGTGAAAAAAACAAGTAAAATACCCTGGGGAAGTGGTTGTTAAAACAAAGACTACACTTAGCAGAAATGGGAAATTAACTGGCCTCTTCCTGAAACCATGAGAATAGGAGGGGTCAAAATAAAAACTAGGGAAGCAACAAAAGAAGGTCGCATTAAAACCTTGTAAGCACTTAAACACCAAGCTTAGGCATAAACCCACAGGAAGACCTCCATCATAGAACTAGGGTCTACAAGGATGGGTTTTACCCTAGCCCACCCATCGACTCCTACCTGTGTCGAAAACACTTCATCAATTCACCTCACTGCGTCCAGATTGGAAACCACTATTGATGGATAAGATTCATAATATGTTAGATCATCATATATAAACATATAAACTATCATTCATAATATGACAACATATATCAGGAACAATACATGAGTTTCTTTATTGATTAAAAGCAGTAACTATAGTAAAAATACAACATAATCTAGGCCAAAGGCACCGAAAAAGCCTTCCTCCATATCTGTCTAGCCCGAGCCATGAAGACAACCTCTCTAATAAGTTCAAGTAGGTTCTATATAAGGATGTTGAGCATCTATGCAAATGAAACCACTGTTTCGTAGATATTGGGAGTGCAAGAGGCACGGGAAAAGAAAACTTGATCTAGGAAAAATCTAGTATAATGTCAATATCGTTCTTCTTGTATCAATTAGTCCTACCCATGGGGTGTATATATACCACCTCAAATTGGTTATTTTAGTTAGGTTACAGGCTCTTGTAGGTGGGCTCTCATTGAAACCCATAAACCGCACCCGAGAAAATAACATTTTAATTTATTTTTTCATATTTTAAAAGGTATACATGGGTATAGTGTTATGGGAACAACGTATGTATGTGATTTAGTATGGGCAGAGTCAAGTATGAATTTTGAGATACTGCTTTTTAGTATAAAGTCAAGTCTGCATAGAAAAGGGACTGCTCAGGGCCATAAAAGAGCATCAGGTCTACAAGAGTGTTGAATGATGCTATAACAAAAGTGCAAGAGAAAATTAAAATGAAAAACTTATTTAATTTAGATGGATCTATGATGATATAATTTCAAATATAGTATTCATATTGTCCATGTAAATTTACACACAAATTACACAAACATATTATCCATGTGTGCATTATATTAAGACTCCATATTCTACAATATATATAAAAAATTGGGAAGAAATTCCACAGTTCTAAATTCTCAACTATATTAATAATATGGGGGAAAATGTTTTAATGTTAACCACATTATTAAAAAATAAGTATTATTATTCATTGTAAGAAAATTTATTTACAGGTTAAAATTTTCATGTTAAAATGAGGGTGAGTATCCATAGTTAAGAATATTATTATATGCTTTAATTATGTTATATGTTTAACTCATATCTAATTCCTTTTTATAATTAATAATAATAATAATTTATTAAAATAAAGTTATAAGTTAGTTAAATTTTATGATTTTTAAAAAATCCACGCAATGTGAGATGTATCATTGGATAAGTGTTTTGATGTTTACCATGGATTGATGCCTATCATTATTTACCAACCATTTAATTTATATGATTATACTAGTCAATATTATATTTGTAAGACATCTACTTCATTTAAATTATACAAAATATTTTAAAATTTAATTAATCAATGCCTTCCTCGATGGTGGTGGATAACATGGTAGATTGAAGGCTTGGGGGGAAAGCCCACCACCCCATCGATGAGAACATCATTAATGAAGGGGCTAGTGTGGTCAACCCCTTCCATGTACAAGAATACGAACCATCTGCATGTAATTAACATGGCACACGACAATTCACCCCTATGTTTAGGCATAGTGATAGGGTCTTAGAGTAAAAAAAGGAAAGAAAATCCCGTGTCCCTGCTGCAAGAGGGATCAATAAGGGAAATTGATAGTTTTGTAGAGGAAAACATGAATTTCTTGAAGTACACATTGCTAAATTCTACTATGTTTCCTTCTGGTGTGAGTGTGGATGAACGAGCCTTTAGCTGCAAGGTATTCTCAATTTTCTTGGGTGTAAGCCTGAATTTGAGGAAGGGAAAATAGGGGTACAGAGCAGAAATGGACAATTGATGGTATTGCAAAATATGGTTGTTGGAAATGGAGTGGTTTTCAAGTTGTTGGGTCATTGACACCTCCTCCAACACTTCAACATCGAAGCTTTGAATCTACAAAGATTTTCCTAACAAGGGTAATTCTATTTTCCTTCCCATGTATTATCAATTTATATGGTAATCATTTGGTTGGTATTTATTGTCTAGGTATTATTGTTTTGTGTGGTTTTGGTCTCTTGGGGGATGGAATGAAGCCAATAGTTTGACATCACCCTTGGTTTGTGGCGATTTTTCTATTCCTCTATTTGACAATTATCTCGTCTCGTGTTGGTGTTCTAATGATTGTTTGTTGCATTCCCTCCATTAGCTTGATTTGGTTTGACTTTAATTCCATCCCCATGCCATAGTTAAGCTTTGCAATCAGTCATAGAGTGTGACCCTTCTGTGCAATATGTCATGAAAAAATATTCGTAGCCACAAGGAAGTATGTGGTCATGGCCCCTAGGGCTAAAATCACACACAATAATAGTGCACACAGTTGCATACACTTTCTATTTTGTTGTTCCTCCTAAAACCCGCAATGAGATATGTAACCTTGAGTCCCTTGTTACTATGGACCACTAAGCTTTTTCAGATACAAAGACTTTAGAGGAGCTTTCTCACTGGGTTTTTACCTTGGTCTTATCAGGGGAAGAAGGAAACAATACCTCAATTACATATTTCTTCACTAGCAAATGAAGACTTTGTTAAGCAAGGGTATTAAAGGAAAAATAAGAACAAAGGTGTGACATTACTACTTTAGAAGACATTGAACATGCTCACTGAAATCAATTATTTTACTTGCAAAGACTAGATGCAAGGCTAGCATATTTAGAAAGCCGCCTTCAATGTGAGTTCAACCCTCCTACTCCTCCAAGATCTAGTGCCAAAGACCCAACACCTGTTATTTCTTTAGACTCTTAAATGGTTGGAATGTTTAATTACAATTTTTTGTATTACAATATTGTAGTAGCTAGGCGTGTTTTGATGAACATGATAAGTTTTTGGACAATATACTTATTTCATAGGTGACTACTGTTGAAATGTGGCGACAAGAATATTCCAATTTTAATTTGTCCTTAGATTAAAATTGTGAATAAAAATCGAATTTAGTCTCACCAGCTACTTGGAAATAATTAAATAATTGATTATGGATTAATTAGTTGGAGAAATTCAATTTAGAAGTCTTTATGAAGTCATGCAAGAGTTATCCCTTAAATTAAGGAGATAAGATTGAGTTATATTTGAGTTGTAATTAGTTAACTCAGTTTACTGAATTAAGTCC
>APFE030116623.1:0-29923 GCA_000404065.3 Pinus taeda
TTACTCATTATGTGCTATGATTTATATGTTATTTACTACTTTATGGATGGTGAATGCATTAATAATGAAATGGTTAAGTTAAATCAACAATGAAAGATGTGACAAATTAAGTGAACTAGATATACATTGTTTGCATTCACTAAAATCGTCTACACATGCAGGTTACTTGAAGAAAAATAGTACAAAATTTTGGCTATGAAATTGAAAGTTGAAGGGAATTAAAATATTTATTCACACCCTGCCCCCAAAATATTTTTCCTAACACTTCTTGTATTGCATTTAGAATAAATTGGGTAAATTGAATAACATTAATTCTTTGTTGAATAAAATTGTAGTCTAGTGAGTCATTTTCAATGGCTATGAAATTTCTTCCTTTTTGTAGGCAACATTTTATTATTGTACCTAATAATCAAGTACAAAAGAAATAAATAATTAAATCTGTGTAAACACATAAAAATAAAAAATCAAATGATTGAAATTGAATTTTCTATAGTAAACTTACTTGAATATGAGAATAAATCCAAAACCCAATCTCCTTCATTTGAATATAAATTTATAAGATAGTTAATCAATGCTTGTGGTAAGAAAATTTCAATGTCTTATCATGTAAGTTGCATCATTGAGTTTTTGTTTCACTTGAAGCTTGATAATAACATGCAAATTGTCTCTCTGAATAAAATGAAAGAAATCTCCAAAGTGGTCTTATTGTGACTGCTTCTTGAAATATCGTAACCACTTCCTTAAAAGCATGATAACTATAAGGTTCACTATTATATCGAATGTTTGGGAAAGTGAGATCATTAGGAATATTCACAATAAATAGGTAATATTCCTTTTAGATATGATATTTGCAATCTCTTCACAATCAACCTATATTATTTGATATTGGATAGTGTTGATCTCATTTCAAATGTAATGATTAAGACAATGATCAACTGCAACATTATTAAGCCGCTTCTTTCTCAGCCCTTCCGACATAATTTTTTCAATGAAGGTTTAGAAACTATCTGGTACTCCATTCACATCCCTCCTTGATATCTTTTATGAAAGAAACAAATTTATGTATAAGTAATAAAATAAAAATAGTTTACATATGAGTAAAATCAATCTATAAATAAACATATCGTTTTTAGTGCAAGATAAAAACCTTTTAATGTTGTTGTATAGCTTGAATCTGGTAGTTGCATATAACATCATCCCAACTCTCTTCATTCAACAATTTAATCATATGTTATTGTATTTTCATATAAGCCTCATGACTAAATAAATAATGTAAAAAATGTTAATATAGTGATATGTATAACAATTACTACCAACAAAAATATTTTATATTTAAAAGAAAATTATAATCCAAAATTTCAAATTTCTCACACATTTCATCCAACGATAATTAACCTTACTTCATATGAGATAATATTGATTTCAAAAGCTTTTCATCCTTCAATCCTTTCATTTCTCTCCAAGGTGTGATAGTCATATCATCTGGAATATTCTTGATTTCAATACCTATCATACTACTAGTACATATTAAGGGTTTATAATTTTTAACCTTCTGATTTTTTATGCCAATATTCTTCCACATGAAAAAAATATCGTCAATACATTCCCATATCTCCTAGTTCTAAATGTCAAGTGGAAAATGTTATTCATAGCTCTAAATATATCTGAATTTACTTTACCACATTTTTCATTGATTTTGGCCTCAATTTGATACACTGTTTCCATACAACATTCCTCCCGAAAGCCTAGAGAAACAATTTCCTTATTCCCACTTACTTCAAATTCACTATGAATAAATATGACCCTCTGGATGAAAGTCATAGAAATCCTATAGCAATATATGTATTATGATTTTATGTCAATAAATTTTCTTTTGTATCTATTTAACCATCATAAATGATACCTTTTGACTATTGCAAAATGTGGGTTGTTGGGATATTACTCCATCAGTTGTCTTCTAGCATATACAGAATGGTCCCCCCCATTTGCATAATATTTTTATTCAAAACATCTTCACTTATCAAATGTATCTTTGCTGGGAACTTGAATTGCATTTAAAAAACCACATAATCAACCACATGTGCATATGTATTGTACGTAATCAACGTTTCAAATTATGAAGATGCCAATGGTGTGACTTTATAATTTCATATTTAAATTGTCCTTCATTTCTCTTATAGAATTTGCTGACATTAAGGTAAAATGTATGGCCACCATCAATCAAGTTTCTCTTCATAAACTGATTTTGAATGGAATTTTGTTCTATTTTAATAATTTCATCCTCTAAATTAACACATAGTATTATGATTTCCTTGCTACCTTTAGAGATTTCACTCTAACCTTCACTAGTGCCGATTCTTTTTTTAGAATGACCAACCCTTGATTTCTTCTTCCTACTGGTTAAAAAAATTTCTTCTAAGTAAAAAATATCCTCATCATCAACGGGAAGAGAGTCATCCATGGGAATTCTTCTTTTTTTGTATTTTTTAGCTTTTCTCCTTTTCAATTGCAATTCTAATCACATTGTCACTAATGGAAACATATTATTCAGCTTAATCTTCCACATCTTCAGAACTAACATGTATACCTTTACTAGATTGATGAACTTTATCCATTCTTTGTTCATCCTCTTTATGTACTCTTTAGTTTCATGAACTATTGATTTTTACTTCTTCCTCCCATCTTCTTTCGTATCTACGTGGAAATTTTTCATCATATTCATAATATTTGGCTCTAGATAATAAATTCCCTCCAACATAATTGAAAGAATCAACAAAATCCTATCAAACGAAAATATGATATGTCAATGATATATAAGATATAAAAAATATAATGATACTTACAATAATGCATAACACATAAATATAAATAAGAGAACTTACAATGTTCTTTGCAATGTTGACTGTGATTTCTTGACACATCTTGGTAGAGTCTTCATGTGTGTCATACCTGATCCTTAAGAAATGATACCTAACATTTTCATATACGTTGGGCAGTTTTGCAAGAACATAAATAGTATATGTATTAGACACCAAACATATATCTCATGTTTTTCCCATCACCTCATGATTTCCACCATTGTTAATCATACCAAAAAATAGATATATTTTTAGACAGTCATTGTTTTCTCTATATTTAACATGTCATGAAAATTGTGTTTCATCTATTTCTCATGCTTTCTTCAATTCTGAAATAATCCTTAATGGATTTGAGGAGATAATTTCTTGACTTTTACCATGTATCTTAGTTTAGTTTTATTCAGTAGTATTCATAGAGGCTCCAACTGCAACTTTAGTTGTTGTAATTGTTGTCATTATTCGAGAAACATTCACAGATACCTTCTTGGATGTCATTTTCCCTATATATATATTAACACATAATTTTAAAAATTTAATATATGTGTTTTTAAAAATATAACTAAATATAGCTTTAAAAATAAATAATAATAAAATTTAAATTTAATAAATTTAAAAAAAATATTAAAAAAAATACACCTGTCCGCGACATTGTGGCTCCCTAGCATGAGAGGGGACATAATGACATGGGCATACCTTCCTATAGAGTCTCCACAACACTGTGGCCCCTGGCTTGTGGGCAACTGATTTTAGGAATTGATCCCCTGGCCTGTTAGGGGGCCACCAGTCTGTGAGCACCCGCATATCTGGAGTTTTTTAATTATTTTAAATTTTGGAAAACAAATTCTATATTTTTTTTAATAAATGTAATTTTTTTTCAAGGAATATCCTTATTTTTGTGTGTCTTGGAGGAACCGAGGAATCTGCATAACACGTAACTAATAGTAACATTCTTGTGATTTACGACCTATAATCCTTTCCATATAGTGGGTCACCTCAGGGGGATTTGAACCTAGGTTTGCCTTGTTTCAAAGATTTCATAAATTTCAAATTAATTAATTGAGCTACCCCCAAGACGAAAAAAAAAAAAATTGAATTAAAAAAAAAAATGAACACTAGTTTTTCCATTTCAAAGCCCTAAAAAATATTATTTTTCTTATTTTTCCCTAAAAATCATATAAATACATTTTTTTTCGTATTTTTCCCTATAAAAAAAAATTCATATTTTTATGTGGGTTTTCCCCTAAACTATGATATTAAAAAAGGGATTCTTAGAAAAAAGAGAGAAAGAGTAAAAAAGAAATAGATTTTTAGCATAAAAGTAATAAAACAACATATTTCCCCAAATTCCTCTTTAAATGGTCGAAATAGAAGGAAAACTATCCTTTGAAATGCAAAAATTTCTTGTTGAATGTCTTCTCGATGATAATGTACCTCCTCAGCAAACTCGCTCTAAGATTTTTAACGAATCCTCGAGTAGACATGATGTGTAAGGAATAGAAACAATGAAAGTTATTATATAGTGAACAATACTACTTAAACACTTTTTGAATGTGGGATTAAAATTAAAATTAAGAAAAAATAATATATAGTTAATATTCTAGTTTTAGATTCACTTTTGTTAAATGCGGGGATAGAAAATTACATATAAATTATAAAAATTAACTTAATTACCTAGTTAATGTTAAATAATTTAAGCAAAAAAAAGTATTTTATTTTCGAAAAATGCATTAAATAAAATTTGTCTGGAAATTTTGAATAGAAAGTACGATCAAACTTTTCATGAAAGTTTTTAATTAGAATGTTTTTAAATAAATTTTAGAGGGAAACTTTAGAGGGAAATATTTCAAATGAACTATTTGGAGGGAAAAATTCATTGAAATTTTTTTGGGGGAAATTTGGAGGGGATTTTTCATTCTCTAAGCTATAAATTGTCACATGGAGAGAGCACATTTGTAGCATTCAAAATCTTCTGTGAAAAGTCATGGATTATTCTGATAGTGAAGTTTCTCTTTCTGCAGCATCAATGTCTTCCTTACGTAACAAATCTATTCATATTGATGAATATAACATGAATTATTTTACTATGAATTAATAGTCAAATTTTCCAGTTATTCCTAATCCTAAGGATTATGAGAACACCACGAATAAAGGTTAGGATGAAGAATTTCCTATAAATAGAGAGTCAATTTTCCAGTTAGTCCTAATTCTAAGGATTATGAGAGCACCACTGATGAAAGGGGGGATGAAAAAATTCTTGTAAATAGAGAGACACATTTTACACTTAGTCCTAACCCTAAGGATTATGATAACACTATTGATAAAGTGGAGGATGAATAATTTCCATTAAATAGAGAGAGAAATTTTCCACTTAGTCATAATCCTAAGGATTATGAGAGGACTACTAATGAATGGGAGGATGGATAATTTATATTAAATAGAGTCGAATTTTCCACTTAGTCCTAAGTTTGAGGATTATGAGAGCACCACTAATGAAGGGGAGGATGAATCATTTCCAGTAAATAAAGAGTCAAATTTTGCACTTATCGCTAATCCTAAGGATTATGAGAGCACCATTAATGAGGAGGAGGATGAAGAAATTTCTACAAATGATAATTTTACTATGAATAGAGATTCAAAATTTCCACTTAGTCCTAATCCTAAGGATTATGAGAGCACCACTAAGAAAGGGGAGGATGAAGAATTTCCTGCAAATGATAATTTTACTATGAATAGAGAGCCAAATTTCCACTTAATCCTAATCCTAAGGATTATGAGAGCACCATTGATGAATGTGAGGATGAAGAATTTCCTTGAAATGATATTCTTAGAGGCACACATGTTGATAATGTATTTTCTCTAGATCGGTATTTCAAAAGTGCTCATGGTGGTGAATTTCCTCCAAGCGGGGATTTCGAAAGTAGATATAAGGATGATGGAGGATTTCCTCTAGGCATTGATTTGAAAGGAAAAAAATGATGATGATGAAATTTCTCCAAGCGAGGATTTTAAAACAACAGATGAAGATGGTGAAGAATTTCATCTAAGTCAGATTTCAAAAGAAAAGTTGTTGGTAGTGGAGAATTTCCTACAAGTGTTGATGATAATGGATATTTTCCAAGAAATTATGGTGACAAATTTCCCATCTATGTTCACAGTTTTCATAGTGAGAATAATATTCCTCCTAATGATGATGAAAATGCTTATAGAGAGGATAAGAATGATGGAGACGTTGCAAGAAAATATTTTATCTAGGAGTAGGAGTAGAAGTTTTCATATCAATCCTAGACATTCCAGTTATACAAGGAATAGGACAAAATATCTCATAAAAATAATTTCTAACAATGATCTGATTTCAAGTGAATGTTGTCAAAAGGATTGCTTGAAACATATGGATTTCAAGTTTGAATTAGATACAAGGAAGATATATTTGTCAATGAATAAAAGAATGCAAAATTGAAATTTAGTGGGGTGAATGCAATCTACATTGGCATGTTATGAATATCATATTGAGAATTTATTTCTTTGTAGAAAGGATTTCAAAATGTTTCATTCAATTGGTAATTTTCTTCTGTCATGAATCCAAGCAAGATTAGAAAAATCCCACATTTTATTCAAAAGTATGCCATAGATGAGATATTGGTCCATTAGAAAATACTACAATGTAAGATATTTTTTCAAAGCATGGAGATTGTATGACAAAGAAATACACAATACATATTTTAGAATAATTTCTCAAGACAAGAAATCTACAACTGATATAAATAATATGTATAAGATGTTGAAGGAGATGGTAATTTTATTACATATTCATATTTTACATGGATATAGAGGAATAAATTCAAAAATGTATGTGTTCAGAAGAAGAAAAGGATGGGGGTTTATAATACATGTCCTTCTCTTCAGTAAAAAATGGGATAAGTTTGAAGGGATGGAAAGAGGTATGCATTGATAACATTATTTTTAAAAATTGGATAGTTGTCAACTATGAAAATGTATTTATTAATAGGTTTTTTAATGTTATGTGTGGATTACATTGTCAAAGCACTTCAAGATCACCACATTCAACAAACAAGTAAAAGGAAATGTTTGTATAAGCATCGAAATAAGTGTTATGGTAATCCAAATAAATATTTGGGTTTGATTATTGATAGTAGAGATTAGAACAAAACACTTCTACCACATTTTGTTAGCACACCCAAAAATTTACAAAAGAAAATTTGTATTCAATGTCACTTGGTTCGTTGAATGGACTTTAATGGGAAAATATGGCCAAGGGTTTACTTCACATGGCCAGAAATGACACTGATTAATGATGACTTATAGGATAACGCTTGAAAACCATATATACACACAGCACACCTTAATGGAGATTGTATGGTTGTTACCACAACATCAAATTTGGTAGACAAAGATCGGAAGAGCTTCTCAAAAACTCTTTGATCTTTTATATTTTCACCATAAATCTTTAACTGATTTATAACAGTTATGACCCAATTCATCAAAGAATCAATGTTCTTTGTCTCCTTCATTTGCAGACTTTCAAAATCTCTCATAGTATTTTGCAACTTAAGAATATTGATTTTGGCCATACCTTTATAGTTTGTCACCAAAGTATCCCATACTGCTTTTCTTAAAGATGTGGTCATAATCTTCTGGAACACTGCTAGGTCTACTTCTTGTTGAATAAGCCGCAACGCATGTGCATTCTTCTTCTTGTCTTTCTTCCATTGTTCCCTTTCTGCATTAGTGAGAGCTTGTTCTTCTTCTTTGTTTATAGGTTCTGAAAACCAAAACTTCACATAATCCCAAACATCATGTGCCTGCAACATGGTTGCCATCTTAATGACTCACACATCATAATATTTCCCTGTAAATGGTGGGAACTGGAGCTGCAAATTTGAGAAAGCCATCTTTCTCCAGAAATCTCTCTTTAAAAAACCCAAAAAAAATCTCCTTTAATAACTTTTACAAAGCTTATTTTTCAAAAAAAATTCTTATCTTCAAAAATTTCCTTTATAAAATTAAAACCATTTATTATTTTCTAATATAAAAAATATTTTATATAAAACATATTTATATATAAAAAATATTTATATAAAAAGGAGCTCTTTATAATCGCTTCAAAAGAAATCGTATGATCAAACCACGTAACAAAATCGTACCCACTTCGCTTTAAAAGATCACGTGACTATGTATTGAGTTGTGGCACACGCTAATTTTTCTGCGAAACTGTGGCTTGTTCCCTCCAGGCGACCATGTTCACGGTAGCTGCGGCTGCCTCTTTAGTAAACTCTGTCTATGTTGTTTACAAACCAAACGTTCGGCTACAACGGCTGAGAAGCTTCAGACTATTTTCTTACTCGCACATGCATGATGCGCCGTAGAATTTCTCGATTTTAAACCTTGCTCTAACACTAATTTTTTAGAAAGTCAGACAAGATAAAACACAATTCACACATAAAACATAACCCACTGCTCTTTTATTGATCACACAAAACATAATGATTGCAATGAATTGTTGAAAAGTATTTAAATCTTTTTCAACTAGCTATCTACCTAAATATCTTGACATACAACTACATGTAGTGTCATACTCAAAATAGTCTATCACTTAACTCAATTGACTCAACACTCAAACCCTAAATCATACTTTCACTCAATTAACTAGTTGCCTATTTTTAACTAACTTCTCAGGCAGAGTAATTATCTTATTTTAAAAAATATACCATGATTAATATTCTCAAGCAAGATTCGTAATGAAAGCGATTTAGTTGGGGCTCCGCGATATCATAATTGGATGCCCCGAATAACCCGCTGATTTGTAATTAAAGATAGAGCAGACGCCCTAAATAGATCTGTATGTACAATATTTATATAAAAATGCTTCGATTGAGGGTAAAAATGCCCACTGCGTCCATTCCAGCGCCTACCTTTTATGCGACAAAATAAAGGGAACGAATAACAAAGCAACCATGAGGCAGGCAAGCATGGTATTTACTAGAGTTTCATCAATAAGAAATCGTATATTATAATATTAAAAATGGTTTTATTGTAGAATGGTTAGACTTGAATTTTGATCATCGCTCTAAACCTTGATGAGGATTTTAGTTTTTCAAATATCTAAATGTTGCCATCGACATGCAGCCAGCCAAGGTCGTTCTCAAATAGGGAGTTTATTATAAGACTTCTGGATATATTTTATGTCTCAATCTGTTTTCGTCTGATCGAGGAGAACTGAAATCTACACGGGTACTGACCATTGCAGCTACTGTTTGAATGCCTTCCTAGGGCTTTATCGTCAAAGCATACGCTACGATCGTGACCAGTGTCCCTGCAAAAACGCTTGGCCCAAAAACAAAAGAGCACTACTGATTCGGAACATTCTAAATCTACGCCCATCCTTATTTCGTGCTCTACCACTTAGGTTTAAGATCAGAAAACACCTTCTTCCTCGTTGGAGATTGTCCTAGACAGTTGCAAAATGAATGACATGCGTTATCTTGTGATCCGTTATGCCATTAACAAAACCCTATCCTTCAGGTTCTCTATACATTTTTTGGGACAGACGCAGTGATATCTGACAGTGACTATAATGTGGACACTAGTTATGTCCTTGCGGGACATATATAATCAGCATTTGTGACTTGAACTATTCGTTCTTTGCGATAATTTTTCATTGACCTAAATTTTACAAAGGAATTGGGGAAACATATCATGCCGGTGAATATTTGTACGCAGTCCATTGGGTTCTGTTTGGCTGGCAGCAGTTGATGCCATGCCTAGTAATTATCTGTAGCTTCAGTGTGCCAATGGCCTTGCGTTCAAATTTCATAGCGCTGACTGTGTTCGATGGCGAGGACTTCTTCATTCCATCAATCCCATTTGGGGTTTCATTTGCTTTTCAAGATGGTTAGAGGTGTGCTTGGGGACCTTGCTGGTGTTCCATTAGTTTCTCCAGCTAGCGGGCGCTATGTTTTGTGGCGTTCCTGTGTTCTGCTGGTTGGTTCTCTACGAAAAACAGTGGACTCACCGGTGTTCTGTATGTCAGTTCTTGCCTCAAAAGAAAATCCCTTTAAGTACTCACTTTCTAATGGTGTTTGACCTTCTGATAAAGTAACCACTTGTGTGGGATCCTTCATAGCGGCCTTTGCTAAAGCTACAACTTCTACTACTGCAACATCTATTCCAACCATATCACTCTACAATAATGTTTCTGTTGCTATGGTTACCTCTGTGCAAAGCTAAAAAATATAAATAAAATGTCAAACAATGAACCAACAAAAGTATTTTCATGCAATAATAGTAAAACATGAAACTAGAAAAACACTAGGAGAAATTGTCAGATTCTTTTTTTATGTATTCTACTTCCTACTTGCAAACTGCAAATCCTAAAGAAATGTGACTATGCTTTGCAGTAGAAATATTCTAAATAAGATGAGAATATATTATTAACTAGATGAAAACAAGCATTCCTAGGGCCATTGAATTTCATGTGATTAGAAAGTTGACAAATAATTAGCAAGCATAATGATTCGAACCTTTATCTGCTGCCTATTAGCCCAAAAATCAATAAACACTAAGATCTTATGAAGAAAAATAGTGAAAAACTAAGAATCACATAGTCAAAGCTCATGATCCTCATTGACTCTGATGCTAGTTTTGAAATAATGATTTTTAGATCTAGTTCCCATTACTCCTGTTGTTAATTCAACCCACTTAGTAACTCCCTTTGATAAAACATTAGGGTGTGTATCTGTATTTCCTACTTAATATTTGTTAATTTTTATCTCTCTCTATTTTTTTTTGGGTATTCCTTGTTTCAAGGGAATGTCTTGTGATATGATATGGAGAACATTTGGTGCATCCTCAAGTACATAGGGAAAAATCATCCCATGCCCATTTGCAAGACACACATTCTAGACACAGACTAGGTATGGGGGATGTATCCCCACTCTGGATTCACATGCCTTAAGGTAGGTGATGCTAAACTTGCTTCCTTGAAATTTGCAGATTATAAATTACCAACCCCAATTAATAGATAAATTTGTTTTTGTCTTGTCAATATCATGGAATCAATCACCAATTAGCTAAACATTACGTAGATTCAAAAATCCATCGATATACTATATTATATAGATGAAAATATGAGTCCTTCAAGTACATAGCTATTGACATGCCACAATTTGCTTCAAATGATTTATAAGAAACACAATTTTAGAGATTGCAACAATAAATTTAGATGTTGAAGTTTAGTACCCTTAATGGCTAGATGTCAATATAAAAGTTCTCACACCATAAAATATCACTAAATGCTTATCTCATCAATGAAAATAACCGATGGTTGCCTTGCAACTGTAACAAAAAAATATATTTCATGAGCTTCTCTCCCTCTCCAACACATCTCACATGACAATTTACTTGGATCAAAATCGCAACATCTAATATTTCATGGGCATCAATTGATGTAGGTAAGTTGGCATACCCATTTTGAAGTTAAGGAAGATCTTGCAATGCTAAATAATGTGGTTGTACATTCTGGTGCAACATATTTAGCTAGCACGGTATTTCCATTCCCTATTGGCTCAAAAAGAAATAAACTTTGCAAGGAGTGCAACATAAGTTTTTTTAATTCCATGTTAACTATGATATATACAAAACATTCATTTTCATTTTTTGGCCCATTTACTGAAGTAGGAATTGATAGAGATGCACCTCGAGGAGGTTTCCTGAGACCAATGAAAATATAACATTTTTGAGTAGGTAAAATAACCATTTATCTTAAATATTTTTTTCCTTTTGCAATTCTCACTGAAATGAGAAAAATAAAAATTAATCTCCAACAAAAATAAAATATAAAATAAGGAAATGAGACATTAATGACTTCAGTATCTCTTACCAGCATCATCCCACATAACTACAAGAATTGCCTCAACAATAACACTTTCTATTAGTTCAAGAAATTTCAGATCAACCCCTTTAACATCACGTTGAGAGAACTAGCAACAAGATCTACTTGGCCATTCCTTCTAGAATAATGGGCTTCAAATTAGATATAGTTTTCTTGGGGCAAGAAAAAATCTTAGGAACTAGTTTACTTGTTGATCTAGATGGAATTCGAGATTATAGCGGCGTTGATACTTTTTGTAAGAGCATAATGGAATTCTTCTTTAGATTCACAAAATGATTGGATGAAAAAGCCACGAACTAGAACAAATGAAATTAAAACAGATACCATTGTTCTTAAAAAGAAAGATCTTGGCAAGGTTTAATGTAATTATTCCTTTTCAATAAATTTATGATTATGATATCTTTAATATTTCAAAATATCTACCAAGTCTCGGGCGTTTCAGATCAACACCTCGTTTGATTATTCGACTACTGAAATGGTGGTCCAAAATATAGCACAAGAAAACACATTGCAAGTCAAATTTCTTGCACAAACATTGTCATTGGAACTAACATAAACCCGAATTTTTAGGAAACTAGAAACCATTTTCTACTCAACATAGTATAACAACATTAAAATTGTTAGCCTCCAATTTAAGACCATATTTAGAAAAATAATAATAAAAGTACCTACCAAAGAAGGAAATCTAGAATCAAAAATCGCTTTGTATAAAAGAAAATATATGTGATATTCTTATTATTTGTATACTACTTTCCTAGAAACAACAGAAGCGGGTTGTTTCTACAATAAATATGGTTGAAACAGAAATTTATGGTGTCATTTATGGTGTTTTTTTTTACATTTTTGGTTGAGAAACAATTAGCTTTTATGTTGATCGTTTCTTCCAAGTTTTGGCCTACAAGAATGACTAGTGTAAAAGGAAAAATAAACATAAATTATAAAATTCAAAGATAATGAAAATAAAAAAATCCTAAAAACACCATTTCTAGTGCCCATTTTCATGTTTGAATCAAGAAACTTGTTTGTGAGAAATGGACAAAAATTTCTGTTGGAATATGTCATTTTTTGGGGTCACTCCAAAAGTTTTTTTACCTAGCTATGTCAATGCTTGGTTTTCTGGTGTGTAATGGGCATATGGATGGCTCAGTTTGAGTAGATTCTTGACCTTAGACAGAGTGCTAGCATAACACACTTACCTAGGAGGTTGTTGTTCTATGTGACATAATCACTATGTGCACACAATGAGGTAGTGGGTTTCTTGATTAGGAGAGTTAACCACCTAGGAGGTACATGTTTGACATGTGTCATGTTTTAGGACACATGTTGAACACATGTCCTAGCATGTCACAAGTCTAATTTGAATAACATAAACACACGGCCTGAAAGGACATATCTAGGTACTTAACTTGTAAAATAAAATAGAGATTCAAAGAAAAATAAGAAAGAGAGAGAAATATAATTATCTTTACAAAAACAAAATGATCCATCATTGTTCAAATATAAGATTTTAAATCTTATATGGAAACAATAAAAATAATAACATGTCTGTAGGAAGTTCTTTATGGAACAATAAGACATCTACTTCTCATCTTCAATCACTATGAAACCTTTGAAATCATGTCAAAAAGCATCAAAAAAATAAATTTGGCCCCCCTGCTTAGTCGTAGGCAATAAGTGTTTATTGAAAATCTATAAGTGGAAGTAGAGGTAGATAAAGCTTATCTCACATGATTTAGTGAAAAAACTAGTGATCCAAAATATAATGAGTAAACAAGGAATACCAGGTTCCCCATAATATGGAACTATTTACTAGAACATAATCTACATTAATAATAACCAATATGCCACCTTAACCAATAGATCCTTTCTCCCAAGACATACCCAACCTTCTAAGAGACCCAAACATTTGATATTTGTTTGGTAACAAGATTTCAAACACTAAGCTAGATTGTCCCCATGTTAGAATGTGGTTCGAAATACAATTGTTGGTTATTTGCGATAAATAATCAGAGAGCTCATTAATATGTGAAAAGAAAACATTTTAATGCCATAGCCATAAAATAAGAAAGGTTTTTTGGTGAAATGGAAATAACATAAAACAAAGCTCTACTATTAAAGAAGAAAACAATTGATGCCAATAATTGATGTTTTATTTCTCACAAATCTGAAACTCATGAAGAAATAAGCTTGACATGATATCATATGTATTTCCCTCAAATAACCATAGCAATGGATTTGTCGCTACAACCTCCCCAAGAATACAATTTATTGAAAAAAATATTATGTTTGAATCTTTTTCCCAGATTTTAAGTTGCAAGAAGTGTAGGGAATTAAACAAACGTTCCACAAAGTTTCCAGGATGCAGGGATGGGGAACTCATTTGAGAGATAGGTGGAAGCAACCCTCAAATTCTAGGAAACATCATAGAGGACATTGGGGTCTCCAACATAAGGGGCCATACCTGAAAAACTAAGAAATATTAATCTAAGTATATGAAAATTCATATATAATTAATTAATATTTTATACATAAAAATGAACTAATAACATTCATCATTACATCTCACAAATCTTACAAGAATCATAACCAATTGAGATTTGCTATAGAACTAGAACTGACTAGTGGACCTATCTACAAAAAAAATACCTAAAGCATGCAATATTTAATTGTGTATATAGAGGTATGGATAGATAGATAGATTCATTTTCCATCATTGTAAATATGAACCATTAGACACCGAGTGTGTAAAGTTTACTCATATTTATAGCATTAAGTACTCAGTGTGAATATAGAAAAATGGCAACAAGTGTGAATTGCGATAATGAAATACATAGATATTGAGGCTCTAAATTTCCTCTAGACTATAGAAAATAAAAAAACATGATGCTCCAACATATAACTACATATCATCAAAAAATCACTTATAATTAGATCACTATCATCAATATCACCCTCTACCTCCTCTCTAGCCTTTGTCTCTACCTTGATCCTCTAGGAACATTTGTCAACAACCTCTGATTTTGATAAAATTACTTATTCCAAACCTTAAAATATGGTTGAAAATTTTTAACATGCCTCATTTGTGATTTTGGCTTGAGTGAAGGATATAATTTTGTCAAAATCATGATAGGGGAGTTCAAAAATCAACACCACCAACATCAAGGTAAATAGAGGGCTAGGTATTCTTAATTAAATATGCAATCCCATAACGTATTATATGAAAGAATCCAATGGAAACATTGCAATTGTGACATTCCTAAAATCATGAAAATTGTTTAGTCTATTCTAAATGAGAAACAATTCTACTTTCCCCATATGAAGTTCAATGAAGTTGGAACCACTCTTAAGCATTTTGAAGTAATTAATAATAATGTTAAAAAATTTAAGTAAAAACATAGAACATAAAAGATAAAGAAATTGTAACAAGGGAGGGCCAGAGAATCTCTTTTTCTAAGGGGGGAATTCCCTATTTCATTTCCTTGCTTCCCTCCAAAAGGAGGATGTGGGGCTGCATCACCTTGGAGTACCCAAATTTTAGGAGCGTGGGGAGCATAGGAGTGCATCTCTAACCTCCTCTCTGGCCTTTGTCTCTACCTTGATCCTCCAAGGACATTATTCAACAACCTTTGATTTTGATGAAATTACTTAATCCAAACCTTAAAATATGGTTAAAAAAGCTTAACATGCCTCATTTTCTATCTTGGCTTGAGTTAAAGATACAATTTTGTTAAAATCATGGTAGGGGAGTTCAACAATCAACACCACCAACATCAAGGTAAATAGAGGGCTAGGTCTTCTTAATTAAATTCCCAACGACATACCCTCTTATATGACAGAATCCAATGTAAACATTATATTGACCACTACGTGTCAATGACCCATAGCAGTACACCCCCCTTTTTTCAAAAAGGATAGTGCCTGATCAATGTGTTCTTGCCATCCATCTATCATCGTCAGCCTGAGGATCATGTTATAATGTAAATTGATTCTACATGTGTATAATGTAAATAATCCCAATAGATCCATGTCGTATATGTAATTACCTAGGTAAACCTACTTTTCTCATGATGATCTACGTTCCAAAAGGTTTTTTGTCTCACTGATCCATTCTCGGATGGTCGACAGAGTTTTCCTTCATCCTTACCGCAAAGCCAGAATGAATTTTGTCACCAAGATCTTAGGCGAGTCCTAATGTTATAGATCGAGTCTATGTAAAAGTAATTTGGGAATAATCCTAAATATTTGGTTAGGTTATTTTATTACAAATCGCTTAATCTGCTCGATTATATTCGTGTCGCGTAAATGGGTAGTCTGTGAGGGTCTATTTCAGATGGGTTTTCCCCCTTGTGATATAAAAGATATGAAAATAATGACGAAAGTTCCTTGAGGGTTGGAAAACTAATTTATCCCCTCATAGGTTATTTAATTAAATTTTCCAACCAAAATTAATTAAAATCCTAAGCCAGAAATTTAATTAATTATAGGTCCTAGGTAAATTTAAATTTTCCAAAGGCAAAATTCATGGGTCCTTAAAATTCAAATTTTAAAAGGCCCAGGGACTAAGGTAAATTGATTATTTTGCTAAATTTTAGGCCTTTAGTTGCTAGGGTTAAGTCAAAGTCAAAACTTTGAGAAAATTAATTCAAAATTTTAATTTTCAAATTAGTTAAAATACATTTAATTGAAAAATTCAAAATTTCCTCAATAATTAAAATTTCTATGGATGAGGAAAGCCTTTCTAAAGTCGAGAGAATTGTGAACGCTCTGCAACTTGAGGAAAACTTGATGTTGGTGCCATTTTTGGTTTTAGGGATTCATGGTAGGTCGCACAAGAGGGAGCACTGCTCCCTCCTACAGTCAATCCATCATGGAGGGAGGCAAGGAGGCAGGAGGGAAACAATTCAAAATACCGATGGAAAAGACTGCAAAAACAAGAGGAAAGGAAACAATGGGACGCAATGAGATTCTCAATCTAGAAGAAGAACAACAAGACTCAAGTCTATAAAGGGAGAAGGGAGGAAGTAGCAAGAAAAGGCCTCAAATGAAAATTACAAGAGCATGCAAGCCCAAATCGATCATCATCCCCAAGGTCATATTAAGTGATCCAACGATTCAAGTGCATAGGGACCATACGAGATAACATGCGATCATCTGCAAGTTTATGGGGATATAGCCAATGGAGAGAGATTTACACATCTATATTAGGAGCCACTGGAAGCCCAAAGGAGAGATGCATTTTCATATGGGTTCAAAGGGCTTCTTCACGGTTGTGTTTACAAGCCTAGAGGACAAGGATATAGTATTTGAAGGGGGGACCGTAATTCTATGCTGCAGCAGGACTTTACATGCGACCATGGACAATGAACTTTGTCCCAGAATAAGAAACATTCACATTTGTACTAGTTTGGATCAGATTGTACTCACTACCTCTGGACTACTGGGAACTAGAGTCATTGAAAATGATAGGCAACATGCTGGGGCATTTTGTGAAAATATCAGAAGCAACTCTCAAAGGTAAATATACCTCCTTTGCTAGAGTATGTGTGGAAATGGATCTATTTGGATCCCTCCTGAATGCAATAATCTTAGACGTATATGATGAGGAATGGATGCAAATACTAGACTATGAGCACATGTCTTTCAGATGCCAGAAATGTCATGAACATGGCAATCTATTCAGAGATTGCCCCACAACCTATATGGAAAATAGTGGAAAGACCCCTATGGATAAAGATCATGAAGGTTTTAGCAATGTTGGAGGCAAAGTGAAAGGGGGGAAAGGATCAAATAAGAAGATAAGCGAAGACAAATGGACAAGACACAATAGCTTCAAAATCGTCGAGGAAGTGGAGAAGAATGCGGAAACAGACCCAATCAAGGATAACATCCTTAAGGAGCAGGATATGGAAGCTTAAATGGAGGATATCCCAGTAAACGATCAGTAAATAGAGGGACTACAAAGTTTCATGGAGATCAACAAGGGCCAGGAAATGACCCCAAGTGAGGCAGGCATGGAGAATCATGAACTACAGGAGATACTAGACAGAGAAAGTCTAGATCTAGAGCAATTTGTGGAACAGGGGAAGAACAAAGGGGTGGACTCACTACATAAAGAAGATTATCATTGAGTCCAACAAATCTATCTATGGAGGGGGCAATAAAAGGGAACTGGAGTCAAAATAAACCATGAAAGCCAAGAACAGAGTGGGTCAAAGTGATGGAGAACTTGCAGACATCATCTCCAAAAATCTAAGGAAGCAAAAAAATGAAGGAAAAGATAGAATGAGTTGCTAAAGGAGTGTGGGAAATTGATGATTAACTCAAGTAAGATGAAAGATCTTACTAGCTACTTTTTTACTAAACTTTCTTAGTGAAGCTCACAACTTGGAATATTAGAGGGTTAGGAAGTAGAAGAAAATGGATAAATCTCAGCAATAGATTAAAAGAGGAAAAACGAGACATGGTATTTATTCAAGAAACAAAATGCTCAATGGAAAAAATAAGAGAAATCAATAATAAATGGTTAATTAAGTATGATTATTTAGAGGTGAAAGCCATTAACTCTATAGGAGGGATTCTCATGTTATGGGATCCACGGAAGCTGGGAATTTTGGATGCTGAAGCATCCAGGAACTGTCTTTCCCTGGTGTGCCAGCCTATAGGGGACAAGGAGACCTACATGATAACTAATGTGTATGGCCCTCAACAGCATGCAGAGAAACTTAATCTTCTTAACTCCTTAGAAGGTCTCAGAGAACATTATCCCAACATACCTTGGATCCTAGTAGGTGATTTCAACATGATAAGATCTCTCTTGGAGAAAAAGGGAGGCACTATATAGTTGGGCAGAGACTTTGAAGCCTTCCAAAATTTCCTCATGAACATGGGACTAGTGGACACCGAAACTGCAAATGGGACATTGACTTGGAATAACAAAAGAGGTGGAGTTTCCCAAGTGGCATCAAAACTGGATAGGTTTATTGTCTCAAAGGATCTCATCCTCATAGGAGCAGCCTTATCAGTGTCCATTCTACCCTTTGGTGGCTCGGATCATTGGCATGTACAGCTAGAAGCTTCATTTATGGGCACATTGAGGAATAGGCCTTTTAGATTCAAAAATGCTTGGCTCTCTAACCCCAACTTCAATAGAAACATTGCCAATTGGTGGAAGGAGGATTTGAACATCAAGGGTACTAAGATGTACATTCTCCATAAGAGATTAAAATACATTAAATCCAAACTCAAGAATTGGAACAATAAAGAATTTGGTGATATCATCAAGACCAGAATGAGTATCGAATAAAGGCTCTAGGAGGTGATTATGATCAACATCATAGAGGGCTTCAATAAGGAAAGACAAAAACTAACTGATTCCTTACAGGAAGAACGAAAGAAACTCTATCTACAATAATAAACTTTTTGTAGATAGAAATCCTGGATCCAGTGGATCAAAGAGGGAGAAAGGAACACTAAGTTCTTTCACAAATCTATTATGGCTGACAGGGCACATAAAAAAATCAATAGGCTAAAGGACTCTCAAGGTTCTGAACTTGTCACTCACAAGGACATGCAGTCAACTCTAGTACAAAACTTCTCAGACATTGCAAAGGATGCAATGGAGGATAGATCCAGGTTCATTGTGAAGATCACTCAGTACATTCCTAGGTTGATCACCCATGAGGACAACCACAATCTCAACAGGTCAGTCTCGGAAGAAGAGGTTTGTGAGGTGATCAAGGAAATGAAAAATGGAAAAGCACCAGGACCACACGGCTTTAATGTCTATTTCTTCAAAGCCTACTGAGATATAGACAAACAAGACATACTCGAGGTAGTTGAAGACTCAAGGCAACACAAAAAGGTTCTAAAAGCATTGAACACAACCTTTATAGCTTTAATCCCCAAAAAGGAAAAAGCTATCACCCGGGATGGGTTTAGACCCATAGCCTTATGCAATGTGCTTTACAAAATGATCTCCAAAGTGATAGCAAATAGACTCAAGCCACTACTACCTTTTCTCATATCTGAGGAGCAAATAGGCTATGTGGAGCGAAGGCAGATTCTTAACAACATTATCCAAGGCCATGAGGTGGTACACTCTCTCAAACATAGCAAGAAAGCGGGTATGATCATCCAATTAGACCTTGCAAAGGCCTATGAAAAACTCAGATGGTCTTACATCAGAGCCATTCTTAAAGCCTATGGCTTTAACTAAGACTAGGTAAGATGGGTTATGGCTTTAGTCACCTTGACCAATTTCTCCATTCTACTTAATGGAGCTCCCTCTAATACTTTTACACCTTCTAGGGGTCTTCGACAAGGTGATCCACTCTCTCCCTTCCTCTTTGTACTCATGATGGAAGGGCTTGGTAGAGCACTCAAAATGGCAAATGCTGAAGGTAGAATTCAAGGAATCAAGCTCACCCCAGATGGAGAGGCCAACACTCATCAACAATTTGTGGCTGACATGATGTTGCAGGGTGTACCCATAGTTAGGGAGGGAAAAGCAACCAAAGATATCTTAAACGACTTCATTATGGCACTAGGCATAGAGGTAAGCCAAAGCAAGTCGAAGGTTTTTTTCTTTAACACTAATATTACAATACAAAGAAATATCACCAGAATTCTGGGTTTTCAAAGGGAATAGTTACCTTCCAAATATCTAGGCATTCCTCTTACTGACAAACCCCTGTGTAAGAATATATGGGAACCAATTTTAAACAAGCTTCAAGACAAAATCAACAATTTGAAATATAGAGCTTTAAACTTTGCAGGGCGTACGGTGCTCACCAAGGCGATATTGCAGGCCATTCCCATTTTTATGTTTGCAACTATCCTGGCTCCTCAGGGCATAAAACAGCAAATAAGAAACATTCCAAGGAATTTTATATGGGGAAGAGGGGAAAAGAAAAATAAGTGGTCTCTAGTTGCCTGGGACAAGCTCTGTACACCCAAAAGCCATGGTGGTTTGGGTATGGAAGATCTTGAGACTCTGAATCAGGCTTCGGGAGCCAAGCTATGGTGGCGATGGATCAAGGACTCGAGAGCACGATGGGTCAAGCTTTGGACTCAGAAGTATGCCAAGCACTAGCAGAAACAAGATCACATTAGAACACTAGTACAAATCATGGGCTCACACATCTGGACCTTGCATGGGAGAACAAAAACATTATCTAGAAGCACTGTTTTTGGGAAATTAGAGCTAGGGACCATGCTTGCTTCTGGGAGGATAGCTGGCAATAAGAACCCATCCTTAATAGGAATTAACTAGAAGACCTCAAACAGGACACAGACAACAAAGGTCTCTTATTAGTAAAAGACTCCTGGGATCAAGGGAGGAACAAGGATAAATGGAGGAAATGGAAGAATCCGAGTTACAATGAAGAAAGCCCTTTGAAGGGCATGGTAGAGGCTCTTGCTAAGGATATAGAGCAAAGAAGGATTCTAGTCTCCTCTTCTCTTGACCAATTAAGATGGGGAAAGAACAATGAAGGTAACTACAATCTCAAAGAGGCTAAATAGGCAATCACTAGATTTAACTTGGTAATAGCTGAGAAAGTCTGGCAGACCTCTCAATGGATGAAAATAAAATTATTTATCTGGCTTGTTCATCAAAGTAAAATCCTAACTTGGGAAAACCTTATGAAGAAAGGTTTCATTGGCCCCTCTAATTGTTAGTTTTGCAGCTTGCAGTAGGAAATTATTGAACACCTGCTTAATCTGTGCTCCTTTTCTGCCAAAATTTGGGATTGGGTGGCCTCAAGCTTCAGATAGACCAATAGGGATGGGCTTAGCATATCTAATACATTATCAAAATGGAGGAAAAACTTCTTAGAAAATAAAATCATCAACAAATCCTGGATGCTAACTCCAGGCTTTGTCATCTAGAATATTTGGAAAGAAAGAAACAAAAGAATATTCAAAAACAAGGCCAAAGATCCCCAGCTTATCATCAATTAGATTTTGAAACAACTCCAGGAAATAGTTAGAAGTAGCCTGAGAACGAAACCGACGAATCCTCCTCTACCTCAAGAGATACAAATTCTTATTAATCTAGATCTTTAAGCCATCAACCCTCAGGGTGTGAAGAAGGATCTGAGAACCTTAAACACAGGGGAAAGGGGTTGGCAACCCCCTCCTTAGGGATTTTTCAAAGTCAATATTGATGGAGCCTCCAAGGGCATCCCCAGGGAAGCTAGATTTGGTGGAGCCATTAGGGATCCTAAGGGACATATAAAATAGATCTTCCATGGACACCTCGAAAAAGGCACCAACAACATGGCGGAGATTCTGGCATTATTTCAATGTATGGAGATTGTAGTGGAGGAAAACTCACAAAATGTCATAATCGAAGCTGACTTAGAATTGGTTGTCAAAGCTGCCAAGAAAATTCAAAATGGAACCTCACCAGGCAAGGTGTCAAAGCACTGGAGGCTGCGGCAGGTGTTTCATTGTGTCCAATTACACATACAAGTCCTTAAAACGATAATATTTGTGCATGTTAGAAGAAAGAAAAACATGCTTGCAAACAACCTGGCCGATGAAGGGGTGGTAAATAAGGATAGGGATTGTCAGCAACCATGGGAGATTCTTCCTGTTGGGTAGCTATGGGAGGACTATTCCACTCTAGCAAAGGCAGACTGGGATTCATGGTTGAACAATGTTGATACCGGAAACAACGATAGACATGACAGTGCCCACTTTTTCATTGACCTCTATTCGTAAACTCTCGTCTCTTTTCACTGGACATTAGAATGACAAAGGAAGGTTTCAAGGTGAGAGATAACATAGATTGGATGGCTGAGACTCTCTTGGCTCAGTGCGTTTTGTTAGCAACTCCCAAGGGCTATCTCAAAAAGGAAGGAGGTGGATATATTGGTATGCTTGAATGGAAAGTCTCCACCGAGCGATACCATGGATGCAAAACCACAAGTGGTATATCGTGTGGGCTTCGGCTGGTTTCCAGCTTAGTGGAAGAACTGTGTGATTCTATTCAAGAGATGATGTGTGGTGTAGAGATGAGAGAGAAAATTATTCTCATCATGTGGTTAAGTTTTGTGCATCTCGACCACGTGATATCACTGTGGGGCATTGGGTTGGGGCGTTCCTTTCAATGGTTGAGATCAATCGTGATATTCATTTAAAGGTTCAGGAGCCTACTTATTCAGGTGGACCCCATCTTGATAAGATTATGGCCAGGTACACCAGGGGCCACATGGCCCTTGGTGGGACCATCGGGGGCATGACACCCCACAAGACCAAGTTCACAGATCGTATAGGCCTAATGGGTTTTTGAGTAGCACCAAGGTGGGATCCACAAAACCCAAAAACAACAAGTGGTTTATCGCATGAGACATGGGTGGATTCAGTTTTTGGAGCAATTGCACGCAATTCCATACATAAGGCAACACGTGGCAAGAAGAGGTGGTGGAAAACCACTCTCATCGCATGGTTAACCCCCTTGCTTCTTGTCTGCATGATATCTAGGATGGTCGACAGATTGGGACTCTGATTTGAATGCCTCAGATTGATCGCTCTTATTGCTTATTGGCGAATAGTTTGGGGCTTGTACTAATCGACACTATGTGGTTCTTGCCGGATATCTAAGGGCTTTGTCCCTATTTTGTTTAGGATCTATTTTTGTTTCAGGAGGGTCAATTTATGGTCTTGAATCATCAGGCAGCTATTAGCCGTATTTTTTTGTTGTGTCGCCCCTACTATCTGGGGCTCTATTTAAATTATGTAATTTATTCTGATTAATAGAAGGTTCATCTCTTACTTATCAAATAAAAAGAAATCAACGGATGAGATTAAAAGAAATTTTGATCCCCATCAATGGTCAAGATTACTTTGACAAGGATCACTTGAGCTAGACATTGGAAGATTTATCTTTAATTAGGAGGTTAGTTGTCAGTTGAGATCATCTAACCTTTCGATCGTGTATTAAGCAAAAATCTCTTTGGTAATTTTTTTTTTTATGACCAATAAAGAAAGACTTTGGGGTTGATTTCTATTGGTGTTGTGGAAATATTCCTAGACATGTCATTTTCATGCATAAATTTCTTTTTAGCCATTGGTGATCTTTTTGAAGAGTGATTTAAGTACAGGTATTTTTCTCAGTTGCTGGAGTTTGAATGATAATTTCAATTTTTAATATAATAGCAGGTATCTTTATTAAATCTGAATTTTATTATTATTTTCTCGCTCTATGTTGATGGCTTAATTGAGTTTTGCAGTAAAGTCTTGATTTTTACATCATTGAGCATTTGGGGAAGTTGTCTATTGTACTAGCAACTCTTGATCCGTGTTTTTTGAAAAGCCTAGCTTAAATTTGATCCTAGGATTATCGTAAGATACTTTTTATGGTTGATGCATGAAGGCCTTTGAGCTCAACACCTCCTTTAAAATTTGAAAAATTTAATTTTTTTTGTGCTAAATAGATAGATCTCGCTGTTGAGAGCCTCAGATCATCAGATCTGGGAGCGGAGTCAGACTCACACTCCCCATATTTGATAGATCTTCCATTTATGTACATAGATATGTAATTATCTTCAATTTTCTGGCTTGGGTTTTTTGGGTTTTAGTTTTTTTGGGTCATTGTATATATTGTTTGGGTGTTTCTTATTGTCCTGTAGCTGCATATCTGAAGTTGAAAGCTGTGCAGAGCCTAGATCTACACCCTGGAGGGTAAGATCTGGATTTTTAGGGTTCATCAACATCATATTTACAGGGATCATATCTAGATCTTCTATCCAAGGGTTTTAAATGATTTAAATTTATATCTGATTTTTTTTTAGGGTTTTAGGGTCAATCTGAAGCAGGTGGATTTAATATTTTTTAATCTAGAAAATTTTCAAGGGGTTGACCGATACATCTGAAATAGAAATACAACATTTTGATCAAGGTTTTATCGAAATTTTTGTGGTTTTCTAGGTATCATCTATCTAAGTTTGTCATTTTGCTGGTTAGGTTTCCATTTCATTGCAAAATTTTGATTTTTTTTCTTTTTACAGGACCATCATTGCCACGAAGCCTTGTATTTTCTCATCCTCTGGCATCAAATTCATTGCTACCATTCTGCCTGCAAAACTTGCGTATTACCTATCTTCTTCCTTGCTCAGAAAACTCACATGTTGCTCATCTCCTTCATCGGTTCTCCAACCTACTAAACCCTCCATTCGAACCTCATCGAACTTCCCTTCCGTGTCTCCCCAAGCATCCATTTATCAAATCTGCCCACACTACCCTCAAACCCAACAATAAAAAAAAGGAACCCACAACCCATACACTAATCCTTCCCCTAAAGCAAACCTCTCATCTATATGCAAACCCTCTCCTCTATATGAAAACCCATCCACACTACCCTCATCTTATCAACCCCTCATTCTACAGTTTCTTTTCCCTCCTCATTTCCTTCTCCATCTATACCCGCAGCTCTGCATACCCTGTGTTTGGACTTCAAAATGTCATACAAATATCACTCATTACCATACATTTTTCACCTATGCTTCCATTATATCACTCATTATTCACCACCATGTCACTTCATTTTCCCTATTGTTCACCATTAATGGGTCTCATTTATATCTTCCAAATATTATTTATTTTTAAGCATTTTTACGAGAAATTCTTGATTAAATATTAGAAAATAATATATCTTACTTCATATATGGAAAGTGGATTGTTTTTGTGACATGTGTAGGTTCCAAGGAAGCTTCCAAGACACCTTTATGTGGCCTTGAATGATCAAAATATAATTTGAAGAGATAAACCTCATGGAGAAAATCAAGGACAAAAAGTAGTTATGTGTCCAGATGGTTGAGATATTTATGGAACTAAAGAGAGATTAGTGGATGATCATTATGAGTTTGTTACTCATCCCATTGTATAAATAGGAGTACAATCTCCTTCATTTGTAATCTGTAAGTTTTTGTAATCTGAGAATCTTCATTTGTAATCTTAGAGTTCCATTTGTAATCTTAGAGTTGGTTTGTAATGGAGATTTTGAAATAAAGGATCATACTTCAATTTTTCTTCTACATTTGTGTCTCCATTGAAGTGGTGTGCTTGTGGAGTTATGGAGGCCCCCCATGGCCTCACTTGCATGCTTATTTACTTATTTTAGGTATAATTTATTTTATGTTTTTGTTTGATTTCAGCTTTCAAGTTTTGTTAAATGTTCTAATATTGGAAGAATCCTATTTGAAAGTGTTATTGTAAGAGAACCGTAAGATCTCATACAATTATTAGATCTAGGTTTATTTCATTTCAGCTTTTAATTTCTTATTAGATGTTCTAATGTTGGAAGAGATCTTGTAGAATATGTTCTAGTAAGAGAATCATAGATCTCAAACAATTGTTAGATCTAAGTTTGATTAGTTATTGAAAGAGATCTTAATGAATATGTTCTTGTAAGGGGACATTAAGATGTTGGACAAATTAGGAATCTTTCTAGATCTATATATTTTAGATAAGCACTTCTAAGTTTACCTTCCTGGGTTGACATTAAATTAAGCTCTAATTTTCATATGCATTTTAGACCCGACATTTTGGCGCTGTTGCCGGGGAAGTGCAACTAGAAGGATTTAGTAATTATTTCATGCATTTTTTTTATGGACTAATTTGTGGAACTTGGTGACAGCAGGTTCGTAAAGGAGTTCAAGGTTTGGGGCATTTTTATTTTCTTACATAGTTATTTTAAATTTATTTTTTATTTTAAACCCCCCCATTTCTCACTAATCCATCTGCGGATGAGGACTTTGACAATGTTGAACAGGTACTTCTTGGAGAGCAAGGACAATAACCTTGGGCCAACTCTAAGACAGGATTCTCACATACTTGCAAAACATAATGTAAAATTTTTAAATCTTGATGTGAGCATGTTCGAATTTTTAGTCCGTAAATGGCTTCATTGGAAGCATTCTTTTACTTAGAAAATAAAACATCTTTTAAGTTAATGTAGAATAAATTAGAAAAATAAAAATGAGATCTCATTTGAATTCATTAGAAGTCATTATCATTAGAAGTTTTTAGTCTTGTTTTCAAAAAATAAATCATCATGAATAAATTCAGTGGCACATCTTTGCATCTCTATGTCTTGTTTCTGTATCACGGGTGAGCCAGGAGCTTGATTATCTGAAATCCTTGTCTTCCGAGAGTCTAAACGCCCCAGTGACATTGCAGAAAGAGTGTAGATAATGCAAGATTTTGTCGCAAATCTTAATTGTGTTTTACCCATCCACGCTAACCTGCATAAATAAAAAATCAAGAGATTAGTATGCTCTTTTCCTGTGCTTCGTGCGATCAGGAAGATCAGAAAATCTATTGATTTATTTCAAATAAAAATACTTTTGCTGGAAAATTGATCTGCATGAGTGACAAATCATCTTTAAGAAAAAAAACATTTTAGATAAAACTTAGACTTCTTAAATTTTAGTTTTAAAAAAATAATTATATTAATAAAAATCCAACCATACAACACACAATCACACGAATATGTTCAGAAGAATTGAACAAGGCTATTACAATGAAAAATCCTAATTTATCTTATATTCAATTTAGTGATAAAAAAATTTGGATCTGACTTATCTTGGAGACATTTGGCATTTGCTCTTCTCTTGACTTTCTCAACAAAAAGCTTTTTTTTTTTTGAATCAGTTACCGGAGAATCCACAGTATGAACATTTTTATGCCAACGTTTCAAATCCCAACTGAGATCCATCATCACGACTTATGAATGATGATAAAAGAAGAGCTGCTTAGAAGGAAATAAATAATAATGTGGATAAGTTTTTTTAGGATCAGCAGAATGTCGGTTGAATGTTTAATTTTAATTAATTTATTAATTAATTATTCATTCAATCATTTATTTATTTTATTGTTGAGTTTTATATATTAATTTTTAACACATGAGTGAATATAATACTTTCAAAATTCAAAACCTAATTGGTAATAATGATTAAATATTTAACATATGTTAATATACTAATTTTTATTTAACTTATTTATTTGTTTATTATTTGATTTTGTTGAGAAATGTTTATTTATATTATATATAAATTAGTATTTTAAGGAATAGAGAAATATTAAATTTGTATTAAAAGTTCTTTTGATTTAAAAATGTTTATTAATGATAATAATAAATAATATATTAATTAATTGTTATAATTTAATTAATATTTAAATTAATTAATATTAATAAATGTTAATCAATATTAATACTTAATCATATGATAAATAATTAACATTAATTAACATTAATAATAATTATATATTAATTAATAATATATTAATTAATTGTTATATAAATTAATTAATATATTAAACCAATTAATATTAATAAATGTAAATAATGTTAAAATTAATAAATCAATATTATTAATGGTAATGGATAATAAATATTAATAATACTTAATTAATAACTTAATAATTAGTAGTTAATATTAATACTTGATAATTAATATTAATTAATATTAAGACACCATTAATGATTAATATCAATAAAATTGTAACTTAATGTCAATAAAATAGTAACTTTTTATTAAGATTTATTTTTTATTTTTGATTTATTTATTTAATATATATTTATTTGTTTATTATTTTTATTTTTATAATTATTATTTATTTAAAAGATAATGATAAAGGTAAAAGATATGCTATACCTGGGATGTGTTGGCGATCCTGATTTCCGTGATCAAGGGAAGCCAGCTCCCGCTAATCTCCAAGCCATTGTCTCTATTCAGATTATGAGGATGTTTGATAATTTCGAGTGCTTCTGTGATCTTTCGTCTATGATGTTGCTCCTCGCTTGCGACAATTGAGGCGCTTTCCAAGCAGATATGGTGTTTTGTTTTTGAGGAGTGCTCTGCCAAGGCTGAAGTACAAGACCTTTCATTCCTAATATCGGCGCCATGCTCCTTGAGCCTCGTATGTAGGGAGCGACCTGTTTCACCAATGTAGCTTTTTCCACATGAACAATCTATTTTATAGACTCCTTTAAGCTGATGTTTGTCAATATCATCTTTTACAGACCTCATACCTTGCCTAATCCTTCCAGGTGCTGAGAAATGCGTGATAATGTTTTTCTTCTTTAGGATTTTAGCGATTTTATCTGTAACTCCATGGATATAAGGTAGAAAAACCTTACCACACTGAGGTTGGTCTTGAGCCTTAGGTTCGTGAGATAACAACCTTCTCTCAGCTTTCTCTATGGCTCTTTTAATGCACAGTATGAAAATTTTTATGCCAACGTTAAAGAGATTAAAAGAGCCATAGAGAAAGCTGAGAGAAGTTTGTTATATGATGAACCTAAGGTTCAAGACCAACCTCAGTGTGGTAAGGTTTTTCTACCTTATATCCATGGAGTTACAGACAAAATCGCTAAAATCCTAAATAAGAAAAACATTATCACGCATTTCTCAGCACCTGGAACGATTAGACAAGGTATGAGGTCTGTAAAAGATGCTATTGACAAACATCAGCTTAAAGGAGTCGATAAAATAGATTGTTCATGTGGAAAAAGCTACATTGGTGAAACAGGTCGCTCCCTACATACGAGGCTCAAGGAGCATGGCACCGATATTAGGAATGAAAGGTCTCATACTTCAGCCTTGGCAGAGCACTCCTCAAAAACAAAACATCATATCTGGTTGGAAAGCGCCTCAATTGTCGCAAGGGAGGAGCAGCATCATAGACGAAAGATCAGAGAAGCACTCGAAATTATGAAACATCCTCATAATCTGAACAGAGACAATGGCTTGGAGATTAGCGGGAGCTGGCTTCCCTTGATCACGGAAATCAAGATCGCCAACACATCCCAGGTATAGCATATCTTTTACCTTTATCATTATCTTTTAAAGAAATAATAATTGTAAAATAAAAATAAATAAACAAATAAATATATATATATTAAATAAATAAATCAAAATAATAAATAATCTTAATAAAAAGTTACTATTTTATTGACATTAAGTTACAATTTTATTGATATTAATCATTAATGGTGTCTTAATATTAATTAATATTAATTATCAAGTATTAATATTAACTACTAATTATTAAGTTATTAATTAAGTATTATTAATATTTATTATCCATTACCATTAATAATATTGATTTATTAATTTTAACATTATTTACATTTATTAATATTAATTGG